>JZKD02S1676155.1:996261-1021604 GCA_000966675.3 Picea glauca
GCAAGGAAGGATAAATTCTTTTGATGGTGCTTTCTAAGGTATGTTATTTACAGGTCATCTCACCATTTTCGCTATAATTTTTTTTCTATAATGATTCATACCGTGAAATTGTTATGCCATTGAGAACACATATCCAAGTATCTATGGTAAAAAATTCAGCTTTTGGGTCATTGTATTTTTGGATTTACACTCTGTGTAAAATAGGGTTTGTGGTTAGTCCTGAAACTAGTCAAAAACAGGTGTTTCTGGTAAAAACGTTATAAATTCTTCATAACATATCCAAATTTAGTGAAACCAAATGTGTTGGTTAGGGTACAATCTTTAGTATGTTTTGTAACATCTTTAGATCAATTCAACAAATATTCCGTGTGGGGCATGCTCTACAAGGTCGCTCTCTAGAATAAGCCAGAATTCAGCAAGGTATGTCATTTTTGCTATAACTCCTTTTATGAGAGGTTCCAAGTAGTGACACCTGAAGAAATTGCATAAAACACACTGAAAAACATTATGTATCAGTTTCAGATCTTTATACATTATAGGTACAAAGTTATGATTACTTCAAGTTATGGTTGTTGACTAATCCAAAACTAGGCATGTGAGACTAAAGAAAAGTTTGATGAAAATGCTAGTCTCTTGTTGTTGAAGTTAAGGAAGGTTTTCAGGAATGTGATCATGTACACCAGGTCTATTACAGAGATACAAATCAGATTTGGATTATGAAATTGATGAGGGCTTTTGGTTGAGGTACATGTTGAGTACATGGTTAAGACAAGTAGTTGATGAGTTGGCAGATACATGAGGTGTATAGTTGATGATGTTGGTACATATTGATGAGTCGTTGTTGATGAGTAGTTGACACATGATTGGTACATACTTGGTACATGGTTGGATGCACTTGTTTATGGTATAGATTCATTAGAGGTTATTTGGTACAGGTTGGTGCATGGTTGATGCACTTGTTTATGGTACAGGTTGATTACAGGTTGAGGTACAGGTTGATGCATGGTTCAAATTTATTGGTACAGGTTTACAGCGGTATATCTCACAGTGACAGGTTGACAGTGGTTCCATCATTCTACTTCTACTTCAGGGTGGCAAGACGGGGCAAGGACATGTGGTTGTAGCCAGAGAACATAGGGGGTTGTAGCCTCCTTCTGGTTGTAGCCAGAGAATTGGGGAGTTGGAGCTTCCCTCAGGTTGTAGCCTGAGAAAATAGGGGGTTGGAGCCTCCTTCCAGTTGCAACTGGAAAACAAAAGAAGTTGGTGCTTCCAATGAATGTAATTCTTCAAGAAATATAAGAAAAAGCATTATGTGGTTTTCTCCCGATTTGGATTTCCACGTAAAACACGGGTGTACTGTTTATGTGTATGTTTGTTCATTTGTTTATTGCTTATTTACTTTGCAGTTATTGGATGATAATGCTTCATTGATATAACACTTGGATTATATGGTTAAAAAGGATTAAATTGCTCTATTATTGATTAACCCCCCCTCTCAGTAATCCAACATAAACATTGTTGATATAGTCAGGCTGGCTCTTTTTTACCCCATCTTTGTAAATGAGAAAAAAAACAGATGCCTCTACACATAAGTCAGTGAAGCTGAATTAAAAGAAATGCTTTCCAGCTTCCAAAAGGCCAAGATCCCAGGACCAGATGGTTGGCCGATAGAATTCTATTTAGGCTTCTATGAATTGGTTGGTCTTGATCTTCTCTAGGTGGTGGAAGAATCTAGAAGAAATGGATCGATGCATCTACCTTTCAACACAACTTTCCTAGCCCTAATCCCAAAAAAGAATGAACCTACCTCCTTTGAGGACATTCGACCGATTGCACTATGCAATTGTATTTACAAAATTGTTGCAAAAATTATCTCCAAATGCCTCAAGCCCATCCTCTCGGAGGTGATCTCAAATGAACAATTTGGGTTTCTAAATGGCCGACAGATACATGAAGCAATCAGAGTGGCTCAGGAAGGACACATTCTGAAATCTCTTCGATCCAAAGGAGTTGTTTTCAAAATTAATCTCTTAAAGGTCTTTGATCGAGTAAGTTGGTCCTTTATAAGACTACTACTCACACATCTAGGGTTTGAGGTACCCTTCATCAGATGGATAATGGCCTGCATTTCCTCCGTAACTTTTGCAGTCTTGATTAATGGAGCAGCCTCCCCTTTCTTCTCCTCGGGAAGGGGCCTAAGACAGGGATGTCCCCTCTCCCCTCTGCTCTTCCTCCTTTTTGTAGAAGGGTTAAGCAGGGCCTTGATCTCGGCCATGAACTCGGGGCACTTCCAAGGTCTAAAAACCTCTCCAGATCTCAGAATCACACATCTACTCTTCATAGATGATGTACTAATCTTCAGCAGTGGCAGACTAAGAGATGTTGAGACCCTGGTAGCAATCCTTCGGCTCTTTCGAGATGCAACAGGAATGATAATCAACTCACAAAAATATACCTTATCATTAATTGGAATTGACGAAGCCATTGCATCCCTCTATAAAACACTCTTCCACTACCCAATTCAGGAACTCCAACAAGGGATAAAATATCTTGGCTTCCAAATCAAAGCAAACAACTATCACAAAAGGGACTGGAGTTGGCTATTGGTGAAACTAGAAAAACGATTATCTCTTTGGAGGTTTCGTTGGCTCTCAAGAGCAGGAAGACTGACCCTGACGAAATTTGTTATGGAAGCTATCCAGGTCTATTGGATGTCTCTCTCTTGGATCCCCAAGGGTGTATTAAGAAAAATATGAAGATTTTGCTTCGGTTTTATTTGGTCAGGAACAAAGGACCACTACACCCTCCCTTGAGAAAAATGGGATCTACTGGCCCGACCAAAAGCTCTGGGGGGCTGGGGGCTGAAAAATATTTTTATTTTCTCAAAAGCCTTAGCAGCCAAAACTTGTTGGAGACTCATCACTACTGACAGTTTATGGACTCAAGTGGTCACCCACAAACACATAAACCCAGGATCGATAGGGGAATGGATACGTCAGCCAAACAAAAATATTCCCAACTGCTCCATTATATGGAAGGCATTCCATGTTATTGGGGACAGACTGGCCTGGAAAATTGGAAGGGGTGATAAAATACGCATCGGTTCTGATCCCTGGCCAAGAAGTGGAAATGCCCACTCCCTATCTCGGGAATTATAGGACCATCTACATACTCAGGGGCTTTATAAACTAAACCAAATCGTTGACCCAGGATCCACAAACATTTGGCATCAAGGTTGGCACAATGTTGAGACTCTAGGGTTGGAAGGTGACTTAAAATTCCAGTGCGACAATTATTTACTCGCACTCCAAAGGGACCACATAAGACTCATGGATATGGATGACGAGTTGGTTTGGCAAAGAGCCCCACATGGTGTATATACACCGAAATTGGGATACACAGCCCTCAGTGTCGATCACTTTTAGGAGGAACTGAGATGGTGGTGGAAAGGGTTATGGAAACTTAAAGCCCCTCTAAAATCCAAACTATTCATGTGGACAGCACTAATAAACAAAGTACCAACCTGGGACAAAATGAAAAAATGCCAGATTGAAGGCCCAAGTCGGTGCTCTTTATGCAAAGGGGATTCTAAAACAATAAACCACATCCTTATTACCTGCCTGTTCACCAAAAAAGTCTGGAGGGACGTTGTTATATTATTGCGACAAAGATGCGATTGGAATAGACAAGCATTGGATTCTACTTGGAAATCCTGGTTACTTGAAGCCTCCCACAAGACATTAAAATCCTTGCCTCTTATAATAAATTGGGGAGTCTGGCTAGTTAGGAATAGAGCAATTTTTCAGAAAAAAGCCACGGTATCCAATCTGGTTGTAGCCCAAAGTCTCTCCATTGTGGAACACTTCCCATAGGAAAGGAATGCTCCTAACATCTGAATCTCTCTGCCTATAACCATAGATCACTCCATAGCCTGGGCATTCTTTGATGGGGCTTCATAAAATTCACTTTGTGGGGGGTAACCCACCTTCATCTCACAGACACACACTCTTTCAAAATAAAAGTGGGACTGGGGAAAGGCACCAACAACTATGTTGAACTAATGACTCTCCTCCTTCTACTCAAAATAGCAAAAGAATATGATCTAAAATCCATACAATTATTTGGTGATTCATTGAATGTAATAAACTGGGTACAAAAAACACAACATTGCCACAATATTTTATTGCATTCTATACTGAGGGAGAATCACAATTTGTTGGATATCTATGACCATTTCTCTATCCAACATGTTTACAGGAACATGAATGTCATGGCAGATTCGTTGTCCAAAGAAGGGATCAACCTCAATTTTGGGCAATGGCACTTCACAGAAATAAAAGGGGATATAGTTTGTGCCTTCTTCCACAGACCCTTTATTGAAGATCTGACTCAATCTATAGCACACTAATCCTCAAGATCATTGTTTTTTTGGCATGATATCAGCAACAGTACTCTGAAGTACTCATGGGATGTATTATATTTTTTTATGTAATTGCATCTCTAAAATTGCACATTCTATTAGCATATGATCAGACTCTGGACACGAAGAATGTCATTGGTACACCAGTTTATGGTCCGCAAACTATCAACAAATCAACACTCTCCCTAATACAAACCATCGCACTTCCTTTATGCTTTCGAATGTGCTAAACTAACACCTACAAAATATAATTTTGTCTCTCCATATGAATAAAATTATGTTTTTTTTTTCCGAGGAAAAAAAAATTAACACAAGTTGATCAAATCACAAATCTCAAAACATTAGTAAATTATCAATATTGATTTTCTTTTTCAAAACTTTCTTATTTAGTATTTATTTCCTATAAAATAAAACACTTCTTATTTAAAATGTTTTTTTTGTTACAAAAGATATAATTTTTTTCACATGAAATAAAGCATTTTTAGTGAAATATTTCTTCTTTATAAAGATTATCATTTATTTAATATTCTCCTAGTTCTAAATGATATTAAACCAACAAAAATTACACAAATATGAATTGAGTTATCACACATACAAATATAAACTTAGTTATGGTAAAAAAAAATAACAAAAGATTTATCCCTTCATATCTCATACAAACTTGTAATAAGAATAAATATTATAAATAAGAAAAGTTTTCATATAAAAATATGTTTTCAATAATTTATATATTTATAATTTTTTACACTGTTTTTAATATTATTTTATCTATTATAGATTTTTCTTTAATTTTAATTTCGTATTCTTTAATTTTATTATTTGTATTATAATATTAAGAAATGTGTCATTATAAAATTAATATACAATTTATAATATTTTAATAAATAATTATAATATTATATAATTTTATTTTTTTATTTTTTTATTATAATATTAAGAAAGGTGTCATTATAAAATTAATATAAATTTATGATGACACATTTTTTGACATTTTTTTTCATTGTATTTTATGATAACTTTTCTGCGGGAATAACACTTTTTTTTGGTTGACTTTTTTTATCCAAAATTATTTTTGGCTTCTTCAAAGCAATTGGACATGTGAAATGAGGTGAGTCATTTTTTACTTTGATTCAATTTTAATTTAAAATATATTTATAATCTATTAACTTAAAGAGATTTAAATATTTTTTATTTTTATTTTATTTTAAGTTTCATAAGTAAAAGTTGATTTGAGAGATAAAGTCAATCCAAAATAATAATTGTTGCATTTTTTTTTTCTTCTTTTCAATATCAGCACTCCACCACCTATTCCACCACCACCTATTCCAAAAACTCAACCTAATAGGGGGAGGCCCCCCAAAATCACCCTAGAGGTCCTTTACGATTATATGGAATCAGTAGAAAAAAGAAGAGAAGAGAGATATGACAAAATCCAAATAAAGTTAGAAACATTAGAAAAAGGGAGTGAAAAATGAGACGTAAAACTCAAAATAGAGCTAGATGCAATGATTGATAAAAAAAATTAAAGATACCATTCAAACTCAAATAGATGATAGATTCTTAGGGTTCAAGAGAATGATTGATAAAAAAATTAAAGATACCATTCAAACTCAAATAGAGGATAGATTCTTAGGGTTCAAAAGTGAATAGCAGAGAATGAAGGATAAGATTCAAGAAATGGAAAAACATAAACAATCAACCCAATGAGGGGTTGAAGAAAATCACAATTTGAGAGATAGGATTAAAGATCTAGAAGAAAAACTAACCAACAATTTGACCCTCAGTAATATGGAAAACAAATTGGATATTAAACCCATCAAAGATGAAATGAATAAGCTAATCGAATTGGACCATGAGCGTAACAAAAGAGCCTTGAACCTCATAATTTTTGGTATAAAAGAACAACAAGAGGAGGATATGCTAGCAATAGTAAAAGAAGAATTAAATAATAAATCACAAATTGATGCAACTTACCTCATAGAAGCGAAGAGGCTAGGAAAAATAATTGATCACAAATATAGGTTGATCTGTGTCAAAGTAAGTTGTAATGACCATAAATATAGCATACTTAGTAAATCTCTGAGCTTAGAAGGGTCAGGAATATTTATAAATGAAGACCCCATTCCCAAAGGCCAAGTTGAATTAAGGAAGGAAATTCAAAATGTAAAAGAAGCTAGGAAAGAAGGAAAATGGGCAATAATTAGAAATTGAAAAGTTATTGTTGTGGATATAGACCACAAGGATAATAATAAATAGAAATTTGGTACACTCGGGATCCTTTTTTTAAACTGTCGTGGCTTTCCATGGTGCAAAGGTTATATGTAAGCTAGATCCAGAGTGATATTGATATTATTTGTCTAGTTGAAACTTGGAAGCATGAGGAGTCTAAGGTCCCTAACATAGAAGGATTTGTCTTATGGTCGGCATTGAACAAAAAATCTCACCGTAGAGGGATAGGAGGCATAGCTTGTTATATTAGAAAGAGCATTTCTCCTCACATTCAACTTCATAAGATTGACCCTCTCAATCAGTACATTTTTTATAGAAATTTCAAACACCAATGCTAAGAAGATGTATATAGCAATTTGTTATTTTGCACCTGTTAATTCTACTTTTTATAAGAAAAAAAATCTAGATAACGATTGTCCCTATAATAATTTAGAACAAGATATTTATAGTTTGAAAAATGAAGGTAATATCCTCCTACTAGGAGACTTTAATGCTAGTACTGCAACTAAACAAGCTACTCATTTAAGTAATGACTCCAACCATAATCCTTTATGGCTAGATGAAGACCTTGTTTCATCTAATAGCTACAAAAGAAGCATTGATGACCTAATTGAGAATTTGTTTAGTACTGAGTTGGTCAAGCTCTGCATCTCTCAAGACCTAATAATTTGCAATGGAGTATTGAAGTGGCCAAACTCCAACCAAATGACTTGTATTCATGGGCTAGGTATTAGTGTTGTAGATTATGTGATATCTGATATCCTTGTTTCCAACCAAAAAGCAGTTTTTGACCTTTTAAATGACCATGAGCCTGACTCTGATCATAAACCTTTAACTTTAACTATAAACTTTTTCATGCATAGGAGCGTCATTGAAGAGAATTCTAATAATCAAAGGAATTTGCGCTTTGACAAAATTAAAGTTGACATTTTCTTAAAGGATTTAAATAGTAAATTAAATATCCTGACATATAAGGACAACATTGAAGAACTCTATCATAATTTTACAACTACCCTTTTCACTTCTATTAACAAGTTCTCTTTCGAGGTGTCCTATAAAAAGAATAATAGAACGACCAACCCTTGGTATGATAAATAATGTAAAATTGCTAGGAAATCCATTAGGGATGCTTCTAATGAGTCCTTAAAACTCGATAAGATCAATACATACAAAGCCCTAATTAAAAGGGAAAAAAATGTATTATATCAATAAGCTGGATCCTAAGAAGTTCTTGAGCCAAATTCTAAAACGTAATACTAAAGAAAATAATAGGATTTCCTTAAGGGGCTGGAATTCCTACCTTAAAAGTCTTTACGAGTTCTCTAATACCATGGACACCATTTCTATTGTCCCTACAAAGGAAGAAGTTTTTTCTTTAGATGACATAGAGTTTGGGGTTAAGCGGCTTGCAAATGGGAAAGCTAAAGACATTGAAGGCTACTAAAAAAAAAAAAAAAAAATCGGAGGGCCAATCCTTATCCATCACATACACAAGCTCTTCAATTTAGCAGTCAAGCAGGATTCAATTTAGCAGTCAAGCAGGACTTCCCTAAACCCTAGACACAAAGTCTCATTGTTCCTATTTTTAAAAATGGGGATAGAAACATTCCCTCTAATTATAGGACCATTATGATTAACCCTATTTTAGCCAAGCTTTATGGAATTATTTTTGAAAAAAAGATTAGCCTTTGGCTAGAAAGTCACGGTAAAAGAGCTAAAGGTCAAGGCAAGTTTAGGAGATATCATTCAACTGTGGACCATCTTGTTACCTTTAGGACCATTGCAGAGGAGTTCTGCAATACTAAAACCAATCTTTTTTGTTGTTTTGTTGACTTTAGAAAAGCTTTCGACATGGTTCCTAGGAAAAACCTTTGGAATAGGTTGGAAGAGATAAAAGTGTCTCTCGAGTTGAGTGTTGTTGCAATAAGGATGTATGAGAACGTTATTGCTAAGTTTAAAAACATTGAGGGCTGGTCAAAAGAGATTAACTACAATATCGGAGTCAAACAAGGTTGTCTCGTGTCTCCTACCCTTTTTGGCATATACATTAACAAGTTAGAAGATTGCTTGGAAAAAGCAAGTTGTGTCGGCCCTACTCTCACTGGTATAGTCATCAATCTTCTTATTTATGCCGATGATATCATTCTTATAGCAAGGAGTCTCCATGATCTTGAAAACCAACTAAGAAAATGATTTTTGCTCCAATATGGGTATGACTGTTAATACTGATAAGACTAAGGTCGTGATTATTAAATCCAATAAGATCCCTTATGATACCTTTGTATATGACAACAACAACTTGGAGGAAGTGACTTCATACAAATATCTTGGAATTGATATTCACCACAAACTCAATTGGAATTATAGCATTGAGAAAAGGATTATCGGGGATGGAAAATTTATTATGGACTTGAAAACAATTGTAAATTAGTTTATCTTTGGAGTTGGGATAAGAAGAAACTTCTCTTTGAGACTCTTGTTACACATGTTATTCTTTATGGATGTGAAGTCTGGGGCTATATTATCTCTGGTGAATCCTGGAGAAAGATAGAGAAAATACAAAAGAATTTTATAACATATAATCTCAAAATTAAAGGAAATACGCCATATCTCGTCCTCCTCTTAGAAACAAGCCTCTCCCTCATTGAGAGCATGGCTATGACTAGATACCTAATGTATAAGAACAAGTTAAACAACATGGAAGACAAGAGGCTCCCTAAAATTCCTTCAAAATCGAGTCATAACCACCATCGACTCAAACAAGGATGGCATAAAGATGTCCGGTCTTGGCTAAACTATTGGGGAATCATAGAAGACACCATTTTGAAAAATAAAGATACTATTAAAAAAAACGTCAAATCAAAATTTAAAGAGAAAATATTGTGTGAAAAAAAGTTAGAGGAAAAAAGAAAATTAAGGTATTATAAGGATGTAATCAACCCTAATCTAGAAGATCAAAATTATCTATCTGTTTTTCCAAGTGTAAAGAAAAAAATAAGCATTGTTCAGATAAAAACAAATTCTCACGAGCTCCATAGTGAAACTGGGTGTTGGTCAATTCCTAAAACGCCATGTGATGAAAAAGTGAGTCACCTTTGTGACACTAAGAAGGTTGAAGATGAAAAGCACTTTCTCTTAGATTGTCCAACCATACCCATATTAGATCTCATTTTCAAAATATTTGTCACACTACCAACATTTCTAACCTCTTAACTCAACAAAAGTATGGTGATCTTGGAAAGCTTCTCTTAATGTCTTTCGAGCACAGAAACAAAATTCTAAAGAATCGCAAGTAATCACTTACCCTCTTAAGGTCCAGATAGACCAATTCAATCTTAGTGGATGTTAATCATCATCATCATTATCATAATATTTTAATAAAGAATTTTAATATTATATAATATTTATTTATAATGTTTAATAAAAAAATGGTTAGACCACAACCTAGTCCCTATATCCCGAACTACACCAACCTATTGAATATTTCCTCCTGACTAAACTTATCGTAAAAGTACCACACCTTAACCAATTAAGCTAACACGGAAATTGACACATTCTACATTACTTTTATACAAATATAACATTTATTTACAATCTTTCAAAAAAAAATAATATTTTTGTATGAATGTTTAAAATACTCAAACTTTTTTTAAACCCTTACCTTTTTTTAAAGGTGTTTTAAAAAACTCTTTATGGGTTCAAGTCTTTGGTTTTCTTTTTTCTAAAAGTAAACCTTTAATATCAAGTAAATTTGTTAAAAGTAATTGATGTGGATATTTAATATAATATATTTTAATATAAAATTTTGTAAAATATTAAAATTTCAAACAATTATCTTTAATTGATTAAGTTTGTCCAGTCTAAATATTCACTACACATACAAGTAAAAATACAAAAGAAATCCTTTTACATCATATTAAAAATTTAATACAATCTTAAAAATACAAAAGAAATCCACTTACATCATATTAAAAACTTAATACAATCTTAAAAATACAAAAGAAATCTTCTCACAATAGATTAAAAACTTCTCTTTAATTGCTTAAATTTGTCCTTTTTAAATACTAACTACACATAAAAGTAAAAATACAAAAGAAATCCTCTCACATCAGATTAAAAGCTTGGTCACATTAAAGAGGGTTAATTATCACATCCTTCATATTACATCCATCCTATAGCTTTGTTTATTTTGTTTCTACATCACATTAAAGCTTGGTCACATTTAATGAGGCTCAATTATTACATTTTTATTATAGTTATAGTTTTGTCCATATGTTACATTAAAGCTGGGTCACATTTAATGAGGTTCAATTATTACATTTTTAATATATATAAATACAATAGTGTTATGTCAAAAACTATCTCAATTAGTTAATTAGTTAAAGTGAGAAAGATTGTAGCAAAGCATATAAAAAAATGTTGGAAAAATACACATAAACAAATTTTGAAACCCCAATAATTTCTTATACAAGGATGACCAAAACATTCAACTTTGTATAGTGTAAGAACCACTACATTTTGTTTACAAATAAACAATAAATTTTTCATCTAGTTGGATGTCCAACTATATTTTTAAACTCCCTATCCAACCAACATCCAACTAATGAAGATTCACTCACAATAAAGTATCAAACTACCAATGTTTCTAATCACCAATGACATTACCAAATACATTGAACCGTATGCTCCACCTCCTCTCTTGGACAAATGAAAACAAGATTTAGAATTTGGCCACCACTCCACTAACCTTAGTGAAACCTTCAAACATCCTAAAATGTTTTTTTGGAAAGCATAGCATAGTCTCACCTCTTCATTCCTCACTCTTATGCTACTACCTTAAACTCAACACCATTCTTGCTAATCAACTCACAATAAGATTATGTAATGTTGGTTTACTTTGAAATCAATCAAAAAAATTAACAAAAACGCAAATTACATATACAACATTTATTTCAAAATCAAAATTTGCATTATACTTGGTATTTCAATAGGAACACTTAGCCTAATACAATTTTATTATCCAACTAAAATTTAAAACAATGAAAAGAGTAAAACTCCTTTATAAACAGATCATCAGAACTGCACATGTAAATCATGCAACCAAGCAACTTGCAGATGCCACATAAAAATATGAAATTACAAAACCCAGGATTTATTGAATATGAATCATCAAAATAAATTTCCCAACTAATTACACTTTTGTAGATAATATTTTTTAAAAACTATCAATAAACCATTCAAATATAATATTTTTATTTTTAATAAAAATATTATTAACAATTATGAAAATAAAATTTCTCATTAATTAAACATTCATTTTTTTTTCAAATCATTGATAATTATCCTTTAGATTTTACCATGAACAGAATACTCAGTTCTTTCTATTCCAAGCACTGCCATAGAAAAATAACTATAGGCCAACATGCGCAGCCGCGGAAAGTTGCATTCTAAGACATTTTCAAATAATTTAAGTTACAGGACTTTCATCTTAAATAAAAAATGGTTAGATATCCAATTTGCTATGAAAATTGTTTAAATATTCAACTTATTATTAAAAATTTAAAAATTCAACTGACATCATATAGGTATATAAAAAAGTTGTCGAATTTAGATGCAAAATTTCATATTGACATGGCATAAGGATTTAATATAGGAAAAGTTATTATCAAATGTAATGTAGAAGCTGAAAAAATTATTTATAATATAGAGATCAAGTAAAGATTATACAACCTTGCAAAACTAGTTATCATCATGATAATGTTCTTTTAACATCATCTTCTTTTATGCATGACAATGTGTTTTTTAACATAGAAGGCTTACCTTAAAAAGTAATGTAAAAATTTTATAAAGATTTTTGTACTAAGTTTCCTTGTTAGGGTCCTAACATCTCTATGTAGTAGTGTGAACACAATTATTGTAAGAAGGTTTACTAGAAAGTTTATTTCTCTAGAATGTTTTTAGGGGATAAAAATCACTATATAAAGATGTAGAAGCATTGTAAAAGGTGTCTTGAAAATCATTTGTAATATGAGCTCTACTCTATAGGAGGTTTCTCCCTCAAAGAGGCAACTGAACATTGCTTCCATATCAATAAAGATATAATATGTTGGTCTATATTTTCCATTTTACATGCAATTCTATTTATTTTTGCAATATATCTCAGTAATATATGTATTGATGCTCTGAATATTTACATTTGGTACATCACAAGTTGTATCAGAGCTCTTTCTTAGCACAATTTTTAAAGCAATTTTTTTCAGCCTAGAGACATGTTTTGACATCTATAAATAATAGAGAGATCTATTGTTAAACAAGTAAATCTGCAGTTGGGGAAGCATGCACGCAGGAACTACAAGATGTTTCACCTAGTTGGAAATCTTTGTAACCCATGTTGGTACCCCTTCAAGTAGTACCACATCAAACAACATGTGTACACTGAATTCACTTCCACATACACTCAGGTATATCAGAAGTCATGTAGGTGTCTTGAAACTAGCCTTGGATCAATCACTCGACCACCTGACTATTATAGTGGCACCAAGAACAACACTCAAGAATATTACTCTCTTGTACCCGGATAATCGGGTGGGATGGCTAAGGGTACAATCAAACCTCATTAGTTAGAGCCTTGAGATATTGGGCCGAATACTACTATTGGACTCCACAGTATATCAAAAAGTTATAGCACAAGGCACTCCCTTGTCCTTACAACCCTTGCAGCCCTAATCCTAACTGTCAGTCTAGAAAATTTCTAAAAGAAGTGGTTGTGTTGAAATTTTGAACATTCAATCACTACAAACCCTGCTTCCTGCTTCCAATTTGAAAAATTCCTACATAATCTTCAATATTAAGAATTTGAACATTCTGTCGACACAGTGTTTTTCAATAAAGTACAACTCCATATAAAGTGGTCCCACTGACACCCTTAATTGGGACCTATCTCAATAGACTCCTTGTGTCGCATTGATCACAATAATACCCCTCTTCCATAAGCCTTTTTTATGTGGACCCACTCACCCCATCACTAACTACCTATCTCAACAACGCCAAAAAGTCGCATTGATCACATTCCTACAACTCTCCAGTGAGTCTTTGTGTGGACCCACTATCCCCATTGCTCTGCACCCATATCCCTAGCCCCACCCTCCCATCACATTTTCTCTTGTGCACCCCATCCAGATAGCAACCCGCAAGATTATGGCAACTGCCTTGCTAACTTGGAAAACATATGAAACCAAACTCATGCATGCTCAAGTTGTTATCGATCAAAACTTTGCTACAGTTAATGATCGGCTTGCTACAGTTAATACCAAGCTCAGCAAACTAGACGACCTACATGACCCGTTGTCCAACTTTATTACCAAGTGCATGGTTGTCCACTCCTAGGAACAACCTTTACACCAAGAGGGAGTTGAAACATCCCATTCCATAGGGCTTTACTCTAACCCCTTTGTTCGTGATATATGCCTTCCTATAGTGGATGTCAATAAATTTGATGGCTTGAACCATATTGTTTGGATCACTCAAATGGAACATTATTTTTCACTGCATGGCATCATCGATGGTTTAATAAAATTTTATGTCAGTGTCTTATATTTAGATCCCGAGCATTGGCAATGGCATAAGAATTCCCACATAGGTTACATTGCTTGGACTCAATTTGTTGTAGATCTTTATGAGCGTTTTGAAACACATACTCATCATTTGGGTCACTTAACCAAGCTTAAACAGTCGGGTATATTTGAAGACTACATCTCTTCTTTTGAGCAAATGACTTTCTGTACCGAAGGCATGTGAGATACTTTTTTCTGGGAATGTTTTATTAGTGGTCTAAATGAAAAAAATATGTGCTCAAGTCTTAATGGCTCGCCCTAAAACTTGGCTCAAAGCCACTCACAAAGTTAGGGAAGCACAACATGTGATTACAACTCAATTCAAAAAACCATCCTTTATTTTGCGTCCTCGTCCAACCAATCCCTCTCATCCTCTCAAGATCCACAAATTAACTCAGGTTGAAATGACAGAACGTCAACTTAAAGGGTTTTGTTACAATTGTGATGACAAATATTTTCCTGGGCACAAATGTAAGGAGTAGAAACTTTTTATGGGCATTTATGAAGACATTTCAGAAGATGATGGTGATGCTCTCCCTCAAGACCCTTTGCGTCAGCGAGATGATGACATTCCTCTCTCTAATCAACCAAATGTGGAACCACAAATCTCCCTCCACTCCTTCACTGGTATTTAAGCTCCCCAAACTCTTAAATTAATTGGCTACATCAAGCACTAAAAATTCATTATCCTAATTGGCAATGGTAGCACCCATAACATTATTCACAGTGGAGTTGTCCAAGTGACGAATTGCTATATCCATGTAATGAACAAATTTTTGATCATGATTACTGATGGTGGCTACATGAAAATGTGGGGGTCGTTGTAAAAATGTGTGCCTTCAAATCGTTGATTATTCTTTGAAATCCCACATGTTTGTCATTGAAATGGGTGGTGGTGCCATTGTTTTGGGTGTTGAATGGTTACGCATATTGGGCCCATCACCATGAATTTCAAGGAGTTATACATGAACTTCTAGCAAGTCGAGCATCATTACACTTTCCAAGGAATCACCACAAGTTCTCCCAAGATCGTCAGCGCACACCATATGGAAAAGCTCCTCAAAAAGAGCCATTCTAGCATTATTGCCCAGTGCCATGCTATTCAAGCACTTGAGACCCCTTCCCAACCCATTCATCCAGACATGTAATTCCTCTATCCAAACACCAATCAATTTTTGAAACTCTCCAAGGCCTCCCACCTTGTCGTGGTGCACGTGATCATTCCATTCCACCCATACATGGTAGCCTCCCACCCAAAGTTCACTCTTATTGCCACCCATTTGCTCAGAAAAATGAAATTGAAAAGATTGTTCAAGAATCGTTAGTTGTGGGTGTCATCCACCCTAGTACCAATCTTTATTCACCTCTGATTGTATTGGTACTCAAAAAAAAAGGGAACTTGGTGCATGTGTCCTAATTTTCGTGCTCTCAACAAAATCACCGTCAAGGATAAGTTTATCATTTCAATGATTGGTGATCTTTTGGATGAACTTACAGATGTCCAATTTTTACCAAACTTGATCTTCGTTCAGGCTATCACCAAATTGGTATGAAAGAGGCCAATATTCTCAACATTGATTTTCACACTCATGGAAGCCGTTATGAATTCTTGGGGATGCCCTTTGGATTTTGCAATGCACCCTCCATCTTCCAAAGTCTTATGGATCATATATTTCAACCCTTTCTACGTCATTTTGACCTTGTCTTTTTTATGACATCCTAATCTACAACAAAACTTCGCAGACCCATGTTACCCATGTAAATTGGGTCTTACTACTCGTTTCTCATCATCAATTGTTTCTCAAGAAATGCAAATGTGCTTTTGGCATCTCCAAAGTTGAATATTTAGGCCATATTGTTAGTAAGGATGGTGTGCAAGTGGACCCAAAAAAAAATTGAAGCAATGAAGAATTCGCTCCGTCCTACGACTTGTAAAAGTTTACGAGGCTTCCTTGGATAGAAAAATTGCGGCTCCCCTCACTGCCTTAATAAAAATGCTTTCACTTGGAATGCCACTGTAAATCAAGCCTTCCAAGATTTGAAAGACACTATGTGTGCAACCCCTGTGCTTGCTCTACTCACCTTCACTAAGACTTTTGTTTCAGAATGTGGAGCCTCGAGAAAAGGCATAGGTGCAATTGTCATGCAAGGAGGCAGACCATTGGTCTTTACTAGTAAACAACTTTGTGACCAACACTTGGACATATCCACCTATGAAAAAAAATGTTGGCCATTTTGAACGATGTGTTTATTTGGCATCCTTGCTTGGGCATCGTTTCCAAATTAAAATTGATCATCATAGCCTCAAATGCTTTTTGAAGCAAAGGATTACATTATTGGAACAATAGAAATGGGTTACCAAAATGTTACGCTATAATTATGAGATCATTTACAACAAGATAAAGGAGAATGTGGTCGTTGATGCTCCCTCTCGGAAATATGAAGAGAAAGGGTTCATCTTTTCACTCTCCTTCATTGTAGTTGATTGGGTGAATAAGTCTGTGAATGGTTCACCAATCCCAAGATTGCAAGCCCGATCCAAAAACTTCAACATAATTCTAATCCATCTCTTGACTACACTTGGCACAATGATGAGATCTACTATAAAGGACATTTTATTTGATCAAGCAATGTAATTTTAAGGCCATGTGCTATCTAAACTCCATGCATCACCAACATCAGGGCATTCTAGCTTTTATAAAATATATGAACAGATCAAACAATGCAAGGCATGAAAAAGGACATCCGCACTTTTGTGATTGAATGCAATATTTTCCAACAACATAAGGAAGAGACAGTAAAGACCATAGGTGCATTGCAACCTTTAACTATCCCGCCTATTGTATGGACAAACATTTCTATGGACTTCATAGTGGGGTTGCCCAAATCTAGCAATAAATCAATGATTATGGTTGTCATTGATCAACTTTCCAAATATGCTCATTTATGTGTTTTCCAACACCCCTTTAAAACTTCCACGGTTTCTCAAGTCTTCATGGATAATATCTTCAAACTACATGGTATGCCACAATCTATTATCATGGACCGAGATCTCACTTTCACTAATAACTTATGGCAAGAATTGTTCAAGCTACAAAGCACCCAATTAAATCTTAGCACTACCTATCACCCTCAGATTGATGGTTAGACATAAGCTATCAACAAGTATTTAGAAGCATATTTGAGGTGCTTCACTTCAAAACGACGGTCTCAATGGATCCAGTGGTTACCCCTAGTTAAATGGTAGTACAATACAACTTATCATGGTGCCACTCACATCACTGCATTTGAGGCGCTCTATGGCCAAAAACCCCCATCTATATTATCTTACCTACCAGGTGTCTCCAAAACCCTTACAGCGTGCGCTGACATTTTGCGCACTCAAAGATAATCTAGTCTTGGCTCTAAATCAAATGAAACAACAGACTAATTAGCATTGCTCTGAACACCATTTTGAAGAAGAGAATCAGGTCTTCCTTTGTCTACAACAATATAAGCAGTCTTCCCTCAAAGACAACCACCACTAGAAGCTTGCTCCAAAATTTTTGGGTCCCTATACAATCCTCAAGCATATTGGGTTGGTGACCTAGAAATTACCACTTCCAAGCGACTCTAAGATCCATCCAGTGTTTCATGTTGCTTGCTTAAAGAAAGTGGTTGGATCCAATTGTTGTGTTCAAACTAGTTTTCCTGAATTGGATGAAGAAAGTTCCATTTGGTTGTAGACAGAGGTTGTCCTTGACAAATGAGAGCATCATTTTTACCAACGCATGATCCGGGAAGATTTAATACAATGGAAGGATGCACAGCCAAAGGATGCCACATGGGAACTAGCAATCATTCTGCAACACTTTCCACATCTCAAACCTTGAAAACAAGGTTGTTTTTTAAGGGGGGAGACATGTTAGGGTCCTAACCTCCTAAGTAGATAGAATATTGTGTATTGTTATGTATGGAGACCATCTTTAGTAAATAAGGCCTATGTAGTAGTGTGAACACAATTATTATAAAAACACTTACTAGAAGGTTTTTCCTACTAGAAAGTTTAATCTCTAGAATGTTCTTAGGGGATAGTAAGTACTATATAAAGATGTAGAAGCATTGTAAAAGGTGTCTTGGAAATCATTTGTAATATAAGCTCTACTTTATTGGAGGTTGCCCCCTCGAAGAGGCAAGTGAACATTCCTTCCATATCAATAAAGATATAATACTTTAGTGTCCATTGTGCATGCAACTCTATTTCTTTCTGCAATATATCTGAGTAATATATGTGACTTACGCTCTGAATATTTCTATTTGGTATATCACATTCCTTGACTTTGAAAAGCAGTGAAAATGTTTGCACTAGCTCTATGATGATTGTGAACACTGATAAAACAAAGATAATAATCATCAGGTCTAGGCATGTCACATACCCTGATAAAACAAAGATAACAATCATCAAGTCTAGGCATGTCACATACTCTGAGTTTGTTTAGGATACCCAAATCTTGGAAAAAGTTCCTTTATATATCTTAGAATTGACATCCATCATAAGCTAAATTGGAATTGTAGTGCTAAAAGGATTAGTAGAGGTTGGAAAGCTTTTCTCGGTCTTGAAAATAATTATAAAGAAGCCGAGTTTATAAAATCCAGACTTAGTTTCCAAGGCTCTATGTTCACCGGAGATTTTGAATATGAGGCAACACAGCCTTAAACTACACAGCCAAACAAACAAAGAAAATGTGCGACCATCAATTAGCCAAGAGCAGCTTAAAACTCCAATAGTGCCATGCTATAGGGATGACTTTAGCAAAATCTGACTACAACAACTCTTGCAAGTTGCACCTCAGGTGGCCGCCATTAAACTCAAACGTATTTGCCGCTCCACCCAAATCTAGAACATTTATAACTGCAAGATTTTGGTGTACTGTTTTCGGGATGCCTAATTCATTGTTGATCACTAAACTATTTGCTCACTTATGTTGGAACCCTAATTGGGACAAAAAAACTCCATTCCTGCAAAAAATATTAATTGATTCAGGTCGATGTGACCGTTACCAAAGAAAAATATGAATTCAACTTGGTTGATTCTCTCCATTTTCTCCTTTCTGTAATTGAACTTGACTTTAGAGTATTAACTTAATGCTCTATTTGTATTTTACATGCTTGACCTGGAACGGGCTAGTTTCATTCTACCACTAGCTCAGTGTTTGATCCTTGGTGGTGCTGGCGATGCACTGCACATTTTGGTGGAATTGAAGTACTGTGAAATTATGCAATCTATCAGACAGTAACAAACCGTCTTAACATAGCATACATGACATTGAATGTAGAAATATTTCCCTTTGGAACATGTATAATGGACACCAGAACATTACAAGAGTCCAGAAAAATAAAAATAATAATTTTAAATTTACTTCCCCTGATCTTCACAGTATATGGTCACTTTGCCAGATTTACATGGTCACCTTGCCAGATTTACAGTCTAGGAAATTATTACATACACGCGCATAGTAGTAAGAGGAATAAAACGGCAAGCTCTCACGTAGAAGCTTTGTTGAATTATAAAGAGGCTTAGGACGAAATGAAAGAAAAATACAGGCATTACTATAGGAGACACTAAAGTAGCATGCATACCAATACAGGGGAACAACTAAGGGCTTCTAAAACTCGCTTGCTACAACATCCCCTATTTGCCTTCTTTTTCTGGCGATTAGACATGAAATTTTTCCTCAGAAGGGTAAAATGAATTATAGGTGCATCCACTTCTTGAATGTTGGCATTTGAAGCCTTGCCTTTAATAACCCCAAGAGGTATGTTACAGTCTGGACAAAACTAGACCTTTATGTTGGCGAAAATACCTAGGATCCAAATCCAGCGAACTTAGCTTGAATTCAACAAATGGTAACCCATAAGCATGCATGGGCGATGACTTCCCATTCAAGATAATTTACTCTTATCTTTCTGGTGTTTAGTTGGCTCACGGTCAGGTAGGAAAGATATCCAAATCAAAGGGACCAATGTTGCCATTGACTGGATGAAAATTGCCAATGGTAACCTAGAATAGTTGTCAGAGGAGACACCAAGGAATGAAACAAGAGCAACACCCAAATAACCACTTATAATGTTTGCCAAGGACAGAACAGACATGACAAAGGCCATAAGGGAACCCTCACAACCAGGAGGGCATAACTGTGCAAGCGACACAGTGAATGGAAGAATTTTGAACATGGAAACAACTTCCACTAAAGCAGATGCTCCCAAAATATAAACAGAATTTGGAATCCCTAATCGGATATTTAGTTGGTTCACAAGAAATATATCTGATAACATGCAAAACGAAAGTAGAATTTGCATAGAGCCCAAAAGCTTTCTCAAAGAAATATCCTTTAGGAAGCGGTTGTAAATAATGCTTCCTAATAAAAGACCAATCTGCCCGACAACTTTTGCAAGTCCTAGAAATGTAGGATCAAGTTTCAAATGCTGTGTTTGGTAGAAAAACATGGTTCCTGTCAAGATTGGTATCATAGCATAAGATACTGCAAACCATGCAAGAGAATATGCAATTTGTGGTTTCTTTAATGCTCCCAAAAGATCCGAAACCTGATTTTGGACACTTTTCATAACGGCACACTCTGCAGCCCTTTTTGACTTAATAGCTTGTGTACCAAACTCATCACATTTAGATTCACTGGAAAATGACTTGTTGGGCATTGGTGACTCCCCCAACCTCTCTGTAACAGATGGTGCATCTACCTTCTCTTTTGTTGAGTTATTCTCAAGACCTGGAACCTTTTGGGAACTAGGTAGACCAAAGGATTTCTCATCAACGGTCAAGCAAGCCATAACCTGAATGCTTAAAAGGAAGCCAAATATGATGAACATGGTCTTTGCATCAACCTGGCTTATAGCAATCCCACCAAATAAATTTCCCATAATACCACCTGCAGCCATTGCTATCCAGGCAAACGACTGAAGTTCACCCGATGAACTGGCTTTAGCCTTTTTCCCAGTTTCTGCCACCAATGCATCGGTAGCAATTTCAACAATCGACGCTCCCAGATTGCTGACAAGGAGGAAGGATGTCATTATATAAACCGATGATCCTGCTGCCGGAATGAAGACAATAGCTCCCCATGAAATTGCTTGTAAAAGACCTGAAAGTTTTTAAATGCAAAGAAATTAAAATGCACTGCTAGGGCAACGTACTGTCAACAATTCAAATATGGAGGGTAAATCCAAGCTCCAAAATAAGCAGGCAACTCCACCACAACTATTAGATTAACAAATACTTAGCAGCAAACAGCACAAAACTTCAAAAACAAGTGGCACTGATTTCCCATCAACGTTTTAACAAGGTAAACAGTAAGTGCCTATTGCTTACACCAGTCCTTCATTAAGGTTTCTGAATGGTTTGAGGTTGGGCCCATATTTATTAGACAAACGGTCCGTGGCTTAGACTCAAAACCTATAGGCAAGTAATACATCCAGCTGAGATGATACCCTAAGGAAAGTAGTCATTTAGGAACAAAGGAGGTTGAGACAAGTTTCCATTACTCCGCATTTTCAATAAATTAGCAATCAATATGTAGAAAGATCGATAGGTAAAGGCTAGGGTAAAGCTTGAAGAATCTCAAAAGGAAACTAGACACAAGCAGTCGCTCACAAGTAAAAGTTGTCAAAAAGCCAAAATAATAGCTTGAATCCATGATTTAAGTCCGACGAGCAATCACATTGAATTGTAATTTGTACCCAACGAGCCTGGAAGTCCGTTGATGTCAGAGACTAGAACTCTAAACCTTTGAATTATAATTTGTACCTGAAGAACCCAGAGGTCCATTGATGTCTGAGACTGGAACCTAAAACCTCATTCTAAGGGATAAGTAGAAATATCTCACAAAAAAACAATATGAAACTATATCATATCTGAATCCTACCAAACTGATGGTAAGAAATAACTCTAGGATTTGGATATTAATTGCAGAACCACGAATGTATAATAAATGATAATATTGATGTGATAATGATTATATGGAAAACCACATCAAAAAAATCGTTCTCTAAAACATCACAACTTGGGCCAGGTGACGTAGTACCCATGGTACATTTTAAATGAATATCCATTAATCCTGAGCGAGAGCAATTTAGTATTTACATCTCTGTATCACCATCCTGAACACACCGGGAGTCACTCTCTCAAACAAACTGCAAACACTGCTATTATTATTTAGCAAGGCAGACAGGGTGCATGGGTGCAAGTACAAGTGCAAGCGTGGGTCTGGTTGCACCAGTTTTGAAAGCTGGGGTACATGGGGGTGGGTGCATCACTCATATTATATATATGGAAAATGGAAAAATACAGAACTGAGAATTATAAATGTAAATTTTAAAATTAAATATATTAAATATGATAATGATAATGTCACAATCACAATTGCAGCTTAACATTAATAATTTAATTTTAAAAATTTCAGATTCAATGATTCGAACTTCACTTCTCGAGTCATTATTTAAATTTATAAATAACTCTAAAACGTACCCAATGGCATTTACTCTAGACATAATCACCGGTAACTGAGGTCACTAATCAGTAATGCCCGTTAGGGGGTCGTCCCGCATAGTTACAGGCATGTCTTCCTGTTATTACAAGGGTCCACAGCCCCATAATAAACTGGGTACAGCACCACCATAAGGGACATACACCAAATTCTGCTGGGGAACACAAGGTGCATCCCTGAGAGGTTGGGGTGCATCATCCCATGCTTACAGGCATGTCTTCCTGTTATTATGAGGGTCAACAGCCCCATAACAAACAGGGTGCAGCACCACCATAGAGGACATACACCAAATTCTTCTGGGGAACACAAGGTGCATCCCCTGAGAGGTTGGGGTACATCATCCCATGCTCGAGTGCAGGACTGATACACCCAGATGTGCACCCAGTGCAAGGTGCGCACACCCTCGCTACTTTGTTATTTAGTATTTACCGATTCCATCTACAGCTTATGAACAAATTGTATCAAAGGTTCTTGCAGCTAAATTGATAGTAAAAACAATGAGTGGATGCTCTTTGGCAGGTTCTTGATCACCATTGTACTAATAAGAGTGTTGTTAATGTGGAAGGTATTACAAGGTCTTTGGGATATGCGACGTGATAGGAGTAGCATACGCAACGTGGTTAGTGGTCATCACAAACCACCAGATTCAGAGAGCACTTCAGTGGTGATACTACATGATCACTAATTAACAGAAGACACCAGCTTCTTCTAGCTAAATTACTTGGCAAATGATCAGAATGTCAAGTAAATAGGAAATGTTCAGACATTAGCAGTTGTCCACTTCCAGATTTCAGCTCTTTTCCAGTTCATTCCAGATGAACAATCTGGTATCCAGTTTTGACGGTTTTTCAAGCAGATTTTTCATTGAAGCTCAGATTGGAGACTTCTGAAAAATCCAGTATCTCATCTTTTGCATTAGTGTTTATTGCTTGGCTGATACAAAGATATAGACTTGTGATTGAAGGGGGGAATGTTAGCCTACGGCTTACCTTACCAATCACTAAGTCTTCATGTCACCTTTATTTGTATTATTCACTTAGGATAACAATTATTTATCCTCAAGTGATGACTCAATAATTTAATTAATATTTCCTAGCCTAGTCACCATGCAAGGTGTTAGGATCTAGAGAAAATCTCTCTATGACGTGGCATCACCCATTGTGCTATATATTTGTAACTTTGGTGTGAATATTATATAAGATGGCTTGAGGCCTTTTCTGTCATATTGCTGGTCCTGTCTTGTTCTATTTCTTAATAATGTTGATATCACTACTTTCTGTTGATAATTTGATCCTTGGCCTCCTCTCTTGAAGGCCTATTAGACACAGATTGATGATTTGTCCAACTTCTGTGACCTCCTAGTAAAACCAAGGTTATGATCTTCAATGCGTTGAAAATGCTCTGGTTGATTACCATTTCTACCTCTGTGGGGAGGAGATCGAGATCACTACAGCTTACACGTATCTAGGAGTTCAATTCATGAGACCTCATTTTAGCATGCGACATGCCCTCCAACCTTGACTAAACAAGGGATGTGGCTCCCTTGCCCTTCTTGAGAGGTAGTTCTTCCATAACCAATGGTTGCCTTTATAATAAACCATGCTTGATTTTGGATAGAGTAATGTGAGGTTTTAACCCTCTTATTTCTATTGTGATTATGTTGGTCTGCCATATAATAAACCCAATTTTTGTTAGATTAACATAACCTCGTATTCATGACAAATGCTTAAGTATGGCACCTATAGCCTTCCAAGGTAGTTTTCTACTATTAAAGTCAGCAAGCTAAGGCTGATTTGTAGCATCAATAGCAGCCTCTATTTCCTTACATTCTCATGCACTCACCCTCTTGGATTCATACCACTTTGACTCGATTTAGGCCATATATGGACCGGCACTTGGTCTTAGGGTTTCTACCTTTATATTCCTTTCTCACACTACTCATTTTCCATTTCACTGCAACCATTTATTTCTCTTAGGCAAACTCTTCACAAAATCACCTATAGCCTCTACTCCATAGCCTTAGCAATCCTATCCTTAGGGAAGGCCCCCTAGAGTTGGAGAAGAGCCAACCAAAAGTGTGAAGAAGAGCTACTTAGATGACAATGGTAAACCTTCCTGAGTGCACAAAACTAGCCCCTTGATGCTTGGGACTTTACATCATACAAGGGTGCTAGATTTTATTGTAACAGGAAGGACTATAGTGCATAAGAAAGAACAGAAATTGAAGCTCTTATCAAGGAATACAAGGATATGTTTGTCTGGAGCTATGATGACCTCAAGGCCTACAAAGGAGAAATCATCAAGCATATTATTCTGTTTAAACCTTTCAGGAAAAGAAGAGGTCTATAAATCCAAAGTTAGCTCCAATTATTCAGAAAGAACTACAAAAAATGTTGGAGGCTAAAATCATTGATCCTACAAGGCAATCAACATGGGTGGCTAATCTAGTACTAGTAAGGAAGAAGGACAATGAAAAGTGCTTGTGTTGATTTCAAAATTTTGAACCAATTATGTCTTAAGGATAACTCAGTGTTGCCGAAG
>JZKD02S1676155.1:1024343-1045605 GCA_000966675.3 Picea glauca
TATATATATATATATATATAAACGCTCCGGAGACGCTTCGCTCCCGACCATTTTTTGAAAAATGCGCTCCCGCGCTCCCGCTTCCCGCTTCGCTCCCACGCTTCGGCAACATTGGGATAACTACTCACTCTCAAACATGGACCATTTACTACAGAAAGTTACGGGATCAAGGATGATGTCTATGCTTGATGGTTTTTCAAGGTATAATCAAATACTTGTGGAGAAGGAAGATTGGCATAAGGTTGCATTCACAACCCCATGGGGAACATTCGTGTACCTTAGAATGTTGTTTGGATTGTTGAATGTTGGTTCAACATTTCAGAGAGCTATGGATTATGCATTCAAGGACATCATGGATAAGATATTGTGATTTATCAAGATTATCTGACAATTTTCTCTATAGACAAGAATGCATATGTTTGTCATCTCAAGAAGGTGTTTGAAAGGTGTAGAAAGTTTGGAATTTCTCTCAATCTCAAGAAATAGTGTTTGGAGTGATTGAAGAGAAGTTGTTGGGCCACATTGTTTCCAAAGATGGTGTCAAGATTGATTCATCAAGAGTAGTAGGCGTTTAGCAAATACCCTTCCCATCAATAAGAAGGCAATTCAGTCCTCCTTTGGTCAAATCAATTTCATCAGGTGATTCATACCAATTTTTGCTGAAATTACCAAACATATCTCAACCATGTTGAAGAAAGATCAGGAGATCAAGTGGGATGCAAAGCACAAGTAGGATTTTCAAGATATCAAGGAAGCAATCGCTTTGACACCAGTCTTGGTAAGTTTGAATTATACTAAGTTTTCAAACTTTCTCTTTTGTGTCATAGGATACTATTGCAAGTGTTCTTCTACAAAAGAATGAGCAAAAGTTTGAGTAGCCCATAGCTTTTATGAGTAAGGCCTTGACAGGAGCTAACATGAATTATTCTATCATGGAGAAACAAGCTGATGTGTTGGTGCAGGCCCTAAAGCAATTCAGGAATTATGTAGGTCATTCCAAGGTGATTGCATTCCTCCCTCATCCGATGGTGAAAGATATTATTTCTCAACAAGAATGTTTGGGCAAAAGAGAAAAATGGATATCAAGAACTCAAGAGTATGATCTGGCACTGAAACCTACAAAATTGGTGAAAGGTCAAGGATTGGCTAAACTATTGACCCAGAAAAATGAAAAGGCAATACATCTTGGAGATGAATCAGCTCCAAACTTAGCTTTGGCTATCTTTGAGGATTTGCACACAACATGAATGGTATAAGGACATCAACTACTACTTGAAAAATTTATCATGCCATAGTCACTTGCCTAGCAACAAGAGAAGATCACTAAGGTTGACTGCAACCAAAAATTGCTGGACACGAGGAGGCCTGGGATGGATGAATCCAGAAGGTTTAATTCTCTGCTGTGGATTCTACAGATGCATGGAAACTGATGAATGAATTGTGTTACCCGTCAAAATGCATGAACATTTTGAAGGATTCTTTGTTGAGAAATAACTCAGACAAACACTTAGTCAACACACAGATTTCAACCTCCAATAAAGACTTCAGTAAACTACTGTACTTTATGAGTAGAAACACAGAATAACTAAGATCTGAAAATATAGCAGGGGTAATATAAATGAACAGCAGACACATTCACCACATTTGACGCAGAAAAATTCTGGGCAATGCCCCTGGAAAAACCCGCAAGGGAAAAACCTGTCAAGGAAATTTCTTCTTATTGAGCTAGGAGGAAAAATTATGAATTTACAACAGCAACATTATCAGCATTAAATACACAACAATTATCTAGTAAACCGTGCCAACAGACCACCTTGAAAACTGTGCCAAAGACCCTCAAAAAATGAACCTGATTTCTGCCTCGAAATCTATGCCCATATTTCTGTTGTACTACGACTGTACTGTACGGTCCTTTCTGGCAGCAGAAAACCCTCGATTTCTGTGCACAACAGCTGTACCTTTCTGTACGGATTTGTCTGCTAGATGCCTTGAAAATCATGCCAAACTTCTGTTGTATGGCCGCCTCAATTTCAGTGCCCAAAACTAGCCGTACAGACCAGCAAATCTGTACTGTAAGACCCTCCTTTAATGCTGTATGAATCTGTATTAAATGCTGAACATTCTCCTTGGGATGTATGCCAATCCCCTCCTTGGGATGTGTGTCAATCCTCCTTGCCATTACTCTTTTCCTCTTAGCTCAAACTTTCTCTTGGAAATTGTGTCTCTTCAACTTCCACTCAAGATCTCCAGAAAAGATGCGCCCCACCTCTCCTCTAGTGCTCCTTTTATTACTCATTAATGAGTAACTGCCCTAATTGTAATGTCCCCACTTTTGGACATCATTATATTAGTGTTATGCTGACCAGAGTAGCCAGATGGGGGTGATAGCGAGTACAGGAGCTATTGAGGGGTTTTATGGGGCCCGACTTGCATTTGCTCATCTTATTTCATCATCATGATCCATTCTGCACAACTTGGCTTTGGTTACGTTACATTCCAACGAATTCTGTAATTTTGAGTTATTATGGGCTATATGTTAATTAAATTCACTAAGAAGGTCATATTGGGCATAATACTTGGAGGAACCTCTTAGTGTAATAGCTCATCGGAATCAGGAGAAATAGCACTACAGGATAGGATGATGAGAAGTGACTTTTAGTGGCCAGAGAAGCCATAAGGAGGGATAAATCACTTTTTAGAGGTAAAATGGTTAATTAATTAATTAAAGTGATTTAATTAATTAATAATAAAATAAAGTAAAAGTCACTTGGAGAGACAAGGTGAACAAGGAGGATAAAAGAGAGATATGGGGCTCTATTATCGCATTATGTTGATTATCAGTTTAAGATCTGGTTTCTTGCTAGTGAGCCCATGCACTTGGGGGTTTTGAGGGTTTTGACTGAACAAACCCTAGAGATCAACTCGGTGGTGAAAGATCCCACTCAACCTGGTCCAAGCTTGGTCACGGAGGTGAAAGATTCCTCCCTCACCATTCTACTTCAGTCCTCTCTCAGTTACAGGTGGATTCTACTGCAGTTACAGGTTCAGAGAGAGGTAGGGCTCAGCTTCAGGGGGTTTCCAGTAGGAGGGCGCACCATCTTGAGGAGAAGAGTTCGATCTAGGCATAGGAGAAGGATTATGAGCAAACGAACTTCTGGGTATTATTTGTATGGCCTAGGGCGCCTTTTCTAGCCTGATCCAGAGGAGGTTTCTGTGTCATATTATTTATTGAAGCTCAGTGTTAGATTTAGGGTAAATTGCAGAACAATAGTATCTTTTTGTTTCAATGAATAAATCAATTTGATCTAGGGAACAACAAGCTCAAAACACTTTAACTAGACTTCAGATCTAGGAGATCTAAAGAGAAACATCAACAAACTAAGTAAAGATTAGATTTGAAGATAGAAACAAGAACTCAGATCTACTGTTTAATAAACTAGAACTCTACCAATATATTATCAGTGAACAGATCAAGAAAAACTCAATGATATTGCATAGATCTACAGATCTAGGATCATTCTGATAATAAACAATAAGTCAACTATAGAGCTAGATCAATATTTAAAACTTCAGATCTAAGAATGATACAGTAGATCAAACAGTAATAAAGTGCAACAAGATCCCAGATCTGAAGGTGATGAGTTGGCAGCTTACCTGGTACAGCAACCTCACCTCTAAAGAAAGAACAATAACACTGAGAGATGTAGAACCCTTTTTGTATGCTCAGACAAAGGTTCAGCTCAATAGATCTATCATGGATTTCTTGCCAATGTATGAAGGAATTTTCTTGCCACAAAAGATTGAACTAGAAACCCTCACAAGAACAAACCCTCAACCAAATAGAAAGTATCAAAATCCCTTACACAGGAAGACAGTGTACAAACTTGGTTTCTGCAGGAGATAGGAGGTCGTACCCTAGGGTTTTAACATGGCAAAGAGGTTGACTGCAATCAACACTCAGCAGAGAAGCAGGCCACTGTTTTGTCACTCCAAATAGCAGATAAAGGATGGCTGTACCTTAGAGACCACACACAAACAGAGCTGAAGAGGGGCCGCACCCTCAACACTCAGCCACACTACAACAGTAGATAGGGGCCACACCCTACAGCCACTCCAAACAGTAGAAAGGGGATGCTCCACATTCCAAACAGTAGAAAGGGGACACTCCACACTCCAAACAGCAACCTCACAAAGCAACAACTGTTCCAACAAGAAGTTGCAGCAGCAATGAAAGGGAGGTTGCACCATACACACTCTTGCAACAGTCTTAAAGGAGGCCGCACCTAAAGCAACAGAAGAGGCCGCAGCTAGGAGGACACCCACAGCAACAATGGAGGTCGCACACAACAGTAGATCACCAAAGAGGGCCGCAGCTGGAAGACAAAGGAGGCCGCAGCTAGAGGAGAGAGAGATCAGCGCTTGCACTTTGAGGAATGATAGGTGAGTGAAAGGTGAGGGGGTGGGTTTAATTTATAGTATTTAGGCTAGGGCAAGGGTTAGAATAAAACAAATAAAATCACATGTTTAAATTTAAATTTGAACATGTGATAACAAACATTTTAATTTTAACTTTAATTTTAACCCTTGAATAAGACAACAAAAACCCCAAACCAAACATACAAGGGTAATAGAGGGTTTGCAAGGTGGCAATACTCATTCCTTCATATCACATGGTGAACCTATTACTTTATCATCACTGCATATGGGACTTATCCCTCATGTGGTTATGTCCTTCTTCAAGGAAGGTCATGTACCATCAAATACTTGATAGAGGATCAAGTAGCCCCAGAACTTTTTCTGGGGTCTTATCCACCAAGGTCAGAAACCAAGGATCAACCCATGCCGTATGCATAGGTACCCTGGACTTTTCCAGGGGCCCTAGGCTTATCTAGGGGCTTTAACTGCTTGGTCCTAGACCAAGAACCCCAGTCGTATATTGGGGGCCCTCTCGAGGGTCTTTACTGATTGGTTATTCACCAAGAACCCCAGTCGTATACTGTGGGCCCTCACAAGGGTCTTTTGCCATGGCACTGACTATTTGGTCCCAGACCAAGTACCTCAGGAGTGCACTAGGGGCCCTAGATCTCGTCTAGGGTCTTAGCCATCCTCCAAGAGAATGGCTCTTGCAGCTGCTTATAAATTTAACACTCAGCACAGGTTCAAAGAGAAGGAGGGCGCACTACAGATTGAGGATTCAGTCTTTTGGTGGGGCGGTTCTTCATTGTTCAGCCTGAGACTTTGCCAGAGGGTTTCCCTTGGCCCAATCTACAGTTTGGCATCTTTCTCAGAGGATTTAGTGGCCATTTTCAAAGAGGCCGAATTCTTGGGTTGCTTCAGCCAGTGAAGGGTGCATTGTTCTAGGAAGATCATCACATTTCAGTTGGGTTATGAGTTGGTTAATCCGGGTTCTTGGTCTATAGCTTGGAGAGGCTTTTTGGAAGCCCAGATCTTCGTCTATCTTGTATCTTGGAGGCTTTATCAGCCCAACACTCTATTTCCTTATATGTATTCCAGATCTGCATCATTTTGTATGAGGTCAGAGATCTATTATTGATAAATCAGATATGAGGTATTTATGGTTGTTTCTTGTGTTGTTGATCTTGCATCTCGTTGAGTTCATTCCATTGCTATATCTTCTTTGATTATTGGCTGCAAACACACATTAAACCATCATTATAAACCCTAGCACAACTCATGAGACATAAATCTGCAAAGTGTTTAACGAAATGCCACAACCAGAAAACATATAAAAATCAATGAAAAACGCAATGTTCCTAGCATATTGGGTTGGGAACATTACACTAACCCTTGGTCTTCCAAAAAGATAGACGGTCAAAATTAGATCATACCCTCTAGAGATCAACGGTCGTGACTTAATCGTCCATTGAGTTCACTTAAATCACTTAAGTGACCCAAACTTCATAAAGTCACTTTTACCCATTAAATATTAAAAGGCGCAACTTGACTTTATAAACTCACTTTATAAAGTCACTTTATAAAAACACTTTATAAAGTCACTAGAGAGAGACATTTGCTCAGTCTCTTCTACATGCTGGGTGCCGCCAATGCAGAAGTACCTCCGAGCTACAAAATCTAACATTCTTCTCAGCAGTATGAGTTACTTTCAGAGTTTCAAGCAGCAGAATTTAATAAACTTCTTGAAGTTTATATCCAGGAGAGTTCAATTGCTGTAGGAAGGGTATACACTCAAGTAAGTTGGAGGGACCCATTACTGAGGGAGTTTGTCACAGTAAGCAGCCCATGAATATTCAGGCATATTGATCAGATTGTTACCTTACTGATCTGTTTCAAGAAGATATGGGCAGCAACATATGCCCCTGTGCTTTGTAATAAAACAATATTTAAAGAACAGAACAAACTCAGCCCAGAACTCTGCATATATGATCATTTCTGAGCAAGTAAGGCTTGTTCCTATGATCATTTCAAGTTCTGTCCCTGAAGAAGATGACAAGCAATGTGCCAACTATAAGGCTGTAGAGAAGACTGTTTTAAAGAGCACAATGGCTGACCCTAAAAACAAGCCTGCTGCTGAGAATAGGTGTTGATCTGGGTACTGAGAATAGGTGTTGATCTGGCTACTGAAAATATTTGTGGTCATGACTCATATCTACTTCATCAATGGAGCCTGTAGAAGCAGCACTGAAGTCTGATCTGAGCGGCAGCAAATCAGCCTCACAGATTAGGACATCTTTTCCAGATTTATACGTGAGCAGATTATTCATCAAACAGCAAACAGAAAACGGAGTTTTGCAAAAGTTCCCTAGATCTGTGAAGCTTGTTATAGCACCTTGGTCAGACAAGCATTATCAAAGGTTTATACCAGCATTATAGCCTCTTCAGCAAACAGAGGTTGCGGATTATACAGGCCTCTTTTGACAGTGGCAAAAATGGATGTGGTTACTGGGCTGTAAATGCATCTTTTAGGACCTGTTTTAAGCACCTTAATCAGCCAGCGATGAGGGGACATTATTGACAGGCATTCTAGAAAATATTTGGGTACAGGAGCTCTTATCTATCATTCACTCCCGAGTCCCAATGCATTCCAAATACCAAGGTGCACTCTGAAGATTTGATTGCTGGCAAAGTCCATAGACCTTTTCAAGAAATTTCGTCATCTAACAGAAGCTGAGAAGTTATGGTTCCTGATCTGTCATTCGAGTTCTAGTACCAATACTTTGACTGGAGACAAAGAAATGAAGCACATACATGGCTAAAGATCAAATAAGGAAGATTTGATTGCTGGCAAAGTCCATAGGCCTTTTCATCATCTAACAGAAGCTAAGAAGTTATGGTTCCAGATCTGTCATTCGAGTTCTAGTACCAATACTTTGACTGGAAACAAAGAAATGAAGCACATACATAGTTAAAGATCAAATAAGGAGATCCCTCCATTTTGGGTACCTATTTGTTGACCCCTTAACTCATTGGAGAGAGTGCCTTAGATCTGGGAATGACTCTAACCACCCTTGACACACATTCCCATGAGGTAGTTGGTTCCTTGGAGAGAACGATTTAGAGGTTTATTCTATTTTGAGCATGAGATGGTTAACTCACTTTGACTTGTCAACCACCCTAGTGCAGTACTCCCTCGTCACTTGCTTCATGGCACATATTTTGAGGTGTAGCCTCCACCTATTGCATATTTGACTGAGCCGTCCTCCTATTCTTGGACTTGGAGCTTATTATAACGAACTTTGAACACGGATCTATGCTAGCACTCCTTACTACTCCTTAGAGTTACCAGTTGGAACATTTATTGAGGTTTGTTCCTCATTGGAAGACGAGTTGGTGGAGTTCTTGAGGAAGGCATCCTAGCTTTTGAGCTATTTTCAGCATATGGTTACATTTTAGATTAATTCATTCAAGCTTTTAGTGTAGCGCTCCTCTTGAGTAAGCTCATGTGGACCATTGGACCTCTTTTACTTGGTCAAATCATCTTGAAGAAAGAGTGCATCCTTCCTAGAGGAAACATCTTCTTGTGGATAAGACATGTGGCATAGCCACCACCTATTTCCTATTTATTATTCATTGTTGACTTATCATGAGGAAGTAGTTATAGGATATTAGTATTTTGTCCTTTTCCTTGAAGAAAAGTATGGATCTAGATATTTTGTTGGTACCTATTGGAGAGATTAGTGGATCTAGATCCATCCAAATCATATGTTATTGCAAGGAAGTTGAGCTAGACTCTATATAAAGAGTAGCTCCTCCATTTGTTTTTCATAGTTGGATTTGGGGAGATTCCCCCTTGGAGTTTAGTTGAACATATTGAAGTTAAGGGTTTCTCTTGTTGAGGCACATGTTTTGGGTTCAACATTGCTAATGATGGAAATCACTTGCATCACATGTGTTATGAAGGGCTAAATCCAGATAACATTGTTCATTTATTTGGAAGATAATAATTGTGGGTCATTTCCCTTTATACGTCTTTGTATTTGTTGCTGAAAATGCCTATGTATATCCTCTTTCATCATTAGAAGTGGTTGCAATTTATTATCCATTAGCAACCACACCTTCATGCATGTTTGGAGGTTTTTTTTTATTCGAGTTCGTCAAAGTATTTTTCTGTATTAGTGGACAGCGAGATAGGATTGATGTAGCTTGTTCATTACAGCTTCATTCTCTCCTTATCTCATAAGAGAACAGCCCTTCAAGTTTATCCTTCGACTCCATATGCATAAGAATGGATTGGCACTAGTCTTGATCCACCCATCACCCTATTCATAAAATCTATTCTACAATTTTTGTTTTGCTAAAGTTAACTCTTCATTTCACCCATTGCAAATCCTATTCTAGGGATACCCCCCTTGTGCTGGAGGAGAGCCCGCATAAGGTGAGAGAGGGTGCTATTGTGGTGACAATGGGTAGCCCCTCTTAGTTCCTCCAATATCTTACTTGTGCTTTAGGACTTTATCACAATAAGTGAGAGTTTGGGTGATTAAAAATTGCCCAGTGGGTTATGCGGAGGACACTTTTCAGCAAAGGCAACCATCCATAAAATTCCAAGGGTGGGTCACTAATGACCTGACATAATTTCTGATGTGCCCACCTTTGTGAGATCATGCAACCTTGTCAGTTGTTTGTAGTGAAACCAAAAATGGCACCCCTACCTTTGCAACCTGCAGTGGTTTGTGTTGAGATTTGTGTACCTTGGGAAGAGGTCCCCTTGTGTTTGTGAGTCTCTAAACACAAAGGGGGGCAAATATTACCCTTGTACCTTTACTTTATGATCTAATTTCACCTTGAAGTTTGACTTTATCACTTAAGTCATAAAGTGAAATTTGTCACTTAAGTCATAGAGTGACAATGAATTCACAAAGTAGGTGAATTAATAGACATAAAGCAAACTATGGAAACTGAGTAAAGTGGGTTTCTAAGTGAGATTTATGAGAAGTAATTTCACCCATTGATTAGACTTGGCAAGAACTAATCTAGTCCATTGATCTTCTAGGTTTGGCCTAAGGAAGGCTAAAGGAGGCAAAAGGGTAAGGATGAGACTCTATTGTTCACTTGTATAGTAAAGGAGAGGAGAAGAGAGGCGCACCATTGAGAGAGGAGAAGCCATTGTTGAGAAGGCAATGGCTTGAGGAGGTGCTTTGGTGAGAGGCTAAGGTGCTTGAGCATGGATTCTTCCTTGTGTGAAGCGTGAGCTAGGAGGAGGGTGCAACCATTTCTTGGGGGGCACAACTAGCTTGTGAGGGGCGCATTTGTGGAGGGTGCACTTGTGGGTGAGGTTTATGCTTGAGAGGAGGTGTGGATCTTAGAGGGGTGTTTCATATGAGAAGGAGGGCGCAAGGATCCACTCATCAAGCAAAGACTTGGTCAAGGGTGCAAGCATTCTCTAGCAGGCACAAAGAGGAAAGGGCGCCATAGATCAGGAACTCCAAAGCAATCTGAGAAGGATTGCTGTTGTAACAGGTTCCATTGTTATATTTTCTCTTTGTAGCATTTTGCTTTGAGAACTCCATATATATATATATGCTTTGAGAACTCCATATATATATATATATATATATATATCTCCAAACTGGCTTTCCCCTTGGGGGTTTTTCCAAGGTCATGTTGACCAAAAACCACGTGTTCATTTGTCATGTTTGCTTATTACTTTCAGCAGTAGTTCTTAAGATCCTAGAGGTTATTTGGTGTTTTTTGAGATATATGTATGTGCTAATTGTGGCAGCCTAAAACTATATTTAACCCATGCAAAGAGAGCCTCAAAAAGGGCATCAAATCATAAAGCAAAGGGCAGATTTCTTGGCAGAAATTTCAGACTTGGTGGCTGTCCTAAAAACAGAAGTGAAACAGTTTGAAGAACCTTGAAACATAGAGCCCAACAAGAGATCATATGACAGATCTGTTGGGCAGTCCTTAGTACCTCAAAAATCTTCAGTTTGAAGCACCCTTCCAGCAATGGGGATTAGACTTTATTGACCAATTCCATGAAAAATTCATGCAATAGCTATAAATGGATTATCACTGTAACTGATTGTTTTACCTGATGGGTGGAGGTATCTCCTACGAAGAAGGCAACCAGCAAAGTGATAATTGACTGTAAAAAAAGATCATCACAAGGTTCAGTGTTCCAGCCAAGATAATGACAGACAATGCCCAAGCATTTAGGTCCATTGAATCGGTGAGTTTGTAATGATTCTCCCACTCGTCAAATTATTATCCCCGGAAAAACAGGTTGGCAAAAATCCAACAACAAGAATCTGTTGAAAATTATGGAGAAGACCGTTGATGAAAATGAAAAATATTGAGACAGCGACCTCAAATTTTCCCTCTAGGCAAACCAGATCACCAAAAAGAATGCCATAGGAAAAAGGCCTTTTGAATTAGTATACAGGATGAATGTGACCTTGCCCATCAATTTAAAGATTTCTGTATATAAATTGTTACAACATTTCACTTCAGATCAGCAGGTAGTGCAAGCGAGGATAGATTAGCTTTGTTGAGTTGGATGAACAAAGGACGAAGGCTTTTGAAAAGTTTGCAAGTCAAGGTACAACCAAGAAGACCTAAATGAGGTCATGCAGAGAAGGAGACATTGTTTCGATGTGGGACAAAAGTCGTGAAAAGTCAGGTGATCATGGGAAGTTTGACAATTTGTGGCTTGGACCTTTCAAGATTGAAGCAATTGCTGAACCGAACACATTCTACCTAAAGCCACCTTGACAGAGAGACACTGGAATTGACATAAATGAGTCATACATAAAACATTATTACTTTTGAGGGCATTTAGTGCCTCAGTGGGATAGGAAGAATAATGTAAGTGAGCAGTAATGTAGGTGATGAATTTTGTAATTTGGTATTCCATTTGACATTTTGGCTCATGCCTTATTTGTAGAGCTTTTTGAGAATGTCATAGATTAGAAGAAAACATTTTGAATTCAATACATTATATAATGGGTGATGGGGATGCAAAGCTTTTGATACATCCCATCACAAGTTTCCAGTTCTTTGGTTCACTTTGAAAGTAGAGAGTGCACAAATGCATTTCTTGAAGATTCTGGAGTTCTCTTAAACCACGCAAGGGAATTGCAATGCCCATATGGAACTGTTGTTGACACCTAAACATGCACATGCAGGGGTATTGGCTTGAGGAAGACTGGTTGAACAGATGCTTGGCTTGGGCATTGTAAACCATGGGAATGAAGATACATCTTATCAAGGTAATTTGATGTTGCACTGAATGAGAACCCAACATTGGGGCATGCTCTGTGGACCCGAGTCATCATTTTGAGCATAAGGCAATATAAAGAAGACCAATCTTGATAAGCGCTAGCATTAAGGAGCTTCCAGGTGATCCCAAGCGCTTGTTCACATCATGATTCAAGCAATTGCTGAACCGAACACATTCTACCTAAAGCCACCTTGACAGAGAGACACTGGAATTGACATAAATGAGTCATACATAAAACATTATTACTTTTGAGGTCATTTAGTGCCTCAGTGGGATAGGAAGAATAATGTAAGTGAGCAGTAATGTAGGTGATGAATTTTGTAATTTGGTATTCCATTTGACATTTTGGCTCATGCCTTATTTGTAGAGCTTTTTGAGAATGTCATAGATTAGAAGAAAACATTTTGAATTCAATACATTATATAATGGGTGATGGGGATGCAAAGCTTTTGATACATCCCATCACAAGTTTCCAGTTCTTTGGTTCACTTTGAAAGTAGAGAGTGCACAAATGCATTTCTTAAAGATTCTGGAGTCCTCTTAAACCACACAAGGGAATTGCAATGCCCATATGGAATTGTTGTTGACACCTAAACATGCACATGCAGAGGTATTGGCTTGAGGAAGATTGGTTGAACAGATGTTTGGCTTGGGCAATAATGTAAGTGAGCAGTAATGTAGGTGATGAATTTTTGTAATTTGGTATTCCATTTGACATTTTGGCTCATGCCTTATTTGTAGAGCTTTTTGAGAATGTCATAGATTAGAAGAAAACATTTTGAATTCAATACATTATATAATGGGTGATGGGGATGCAAAGCTTTTGATACATCCCATCACAAGTTTCCAGTTCTTTGGTTCACTTTGAAAGTAGAGAGTGCACAAATGCATTTCTTGAAGATTCTGGAGTCCTCTTAAACCACACAAGGGAATTGCAATGCCCATATGGAACTGTTGTTGACACCTAAACATGCACATGCAGAGGTATTGGCTTGAGGAAGATTGGTTGAACAGATGTTTGGCTTGGGCATTGTAAACCATGGGAATGAAGATACATCTTATCAAGGTAATTTGATGTTGCACTGAATGAGAACCCAACATTGGGGCATGATCTGTGGACTCAAGTCATCATTTTGAGTATAAGGCAATATAAAGAAGACCAATCTTGATAAGCGCTAGCATTAAGGAGCTTCCAGGTGATCCCAAGCGCTTGTTCACGTCATGATTCAAGGGAAAGGTTGCAATGTTTGAGCAACGCTAGGCTTAGGGGATCTAAAACCCCTTTTCACACATTGAAGTGGGGATCAAGTGGGCCATCTAGAGGAACACTTGGCTTAGGGTGTTGCCAAGTGGATGCAAGACCATTCTCAAGCCCTAAAATAAGAATAAATGCACAATAAAAGAAGAATAATCCACACGAGGGCATTTAATATAACCCTAATACCCTCATTTATTTGTAAATGAAGGCTATTTGCAAATTCTAAGGGGAGTGCTTTGCATGAGGAGGTTCCATGTGGCCCTAAAGACACTTTCAAACTGTAAGACCATGTCAAAGTCACCATTTACTAATCACTCCACTAAAGAAGTTATCTAGCAACATCTTGATGATATTTTAATATAAAAGGGGTTTGTGGAGGACTATTTTATTATTGTCTTCCCCTGACCTAGTCACTCGAGCTGTAAAAGGAGATAGGGATTAATTTGCAAAAGGGGATTTCATGAGGAGAAAAAAAAATCTAAAGAGGTCGAGTTGATCTTTGCTCTTTTGCAGGTGTTTGGAAAAGGGTTATGACAGATTGAAACTTCCATTTTCTTCTTCCTTTCTATAGATCAAGTTCCTGCAAAAGCTGCCAATACAAATCTACTATTGTACCTTCTTGGCTGAAGTTGTTTTCTATTGAGGATTGTTTTGGGCTAAGGAAGAGATTAGGGTGAGACTAATTTGGTCCTCTTGAACCTAATATTTTAATCAAATCAAAGAAGGTTGTTCAATCATTCTCTTTTCATCTATGATTACACGGTATAATTGTTCATGTCAAGTTGTAGATGGGATTGTATCATTCATGAGCATTTCACTCTGTTTGGCATATAAATCCGATTGATATTGTTGGCATCGTTTGTTGTTAGTAGCTTTACTTGTTAGATTTTTAATGAGCTATGGCTCCTACATTTAATTCAATTTTTTGTTTAGCTTTTAACTTGAACCATAACTACTGCAGCAAAACCAAGATCACAAGAAGAATAACCATGCACAAGAACACAAGAAGTATCCTGGGAAACCCTTCTCAACAAGGGAAGAAAACCCAGCCAATCCTTTTTTATATTCTTCAAGAGAAAGATCTTCCACACCATCACCAAACTTAGCACACAAGAGGGTGTTGTAATTCTCACAATTTCAGACCACAACCTCTGAAATTATGAAATGACACAATGATAAGTGTGTTTCCTCAATGGGGATTCAATTTTATTTATATAAGACTTGTCACATCAAATGATGTGTCCTTTGGCATAATAGGGCCAACCTTAATAACTCAAAATATAATTAATAATTACCATATTAATTATCTTTTACATTAAGGTGGGGCCGACCTGTACCCTTTACATTACAAATAGGGTTACAGGTAAGTCTGACTCTTGAACAATATAACAAGGGATCTCATACACCCACTAGTGCTCAGCCACTAGGGGCACATCCATAGGGATGTCCATATCTCTATCTCACTACGTCTCACAGGAGAACCACACTCACTAGTGCTCAGCCACTAGGATCACATTCACCTGTGCTCATCCACAGGCACGTCCACTCAACAGATCTTCTTTCCCACTGCATTACACAGGAGAGTCATCTGGAGTTCGTCATCTCAACTCTCTGCTTAGAGGAGGCTAATACATTGTCTTCATCTGTGTCTCAAAACGATGCACCCAGCTTATGGAAATTCACACGTTCACCTTGTGCTCGGCCACAGGCACGTCCAACTCAGCAGATCTCCTTTCTCACTGTGTTACACAAGAGAATCATTTGGAGTTCTTCTCAACTCTCTGTAAGGAGGCGGCTAATACATCGTCTTCATCTCTGTCTCATAACAATGCACCCAACTCATGGGAATTCACACGTTCACCTTGTGCTCAACCATAGGCACATCTAACTCAACAGATCTCCTTTCTTACTGCGTTACACTGGAGAATCATTTGGAGTTCTTCTCTACTCTTTGTATGGAGGAGGTCATCACTACGTTCCACTTCTGTCTCAGATAGGAACCACACACCCATCTCAAGGGCTCTCTCTCAGGTTGACTCGATCAGTCTGTGTCCTGGAAAATGTCTCAAGCAGTTGTAATCATCAACACTCCCTCTCAGCTAGGGAGGCATTCTTCATCAGGCCAAGTCTCACATAGAAGTACTTCGAACTTTGTCTTGGTTGTAGTCATCAACACTCCCTCTCAACTAGGGAGGTATTCTTCACCAAGCCAATTTGGTGAAGATGTCTGCAATCTACTCATGTGTAGGAAGGTACAGCATGTGTATTGTTTTCCTCTGCATCATGTCTCTCAAAAATGATATTTTATCTCAACGTATTTCGATCTTTTTATGAAACACCAGGTTCTCAAAGAGCTTCAAACACAGCTCTGGTTATCATCATAGAATCCATCTCATGATCAAGTAAATCTGTCAGAAGCTTGTGAAGCCACACTGCTTTGCACACTCAATGCTATATACTCTGCTTCTGTGGTACTCAAGGCCATAGAGCCTTGTTTCCTGCTGCACCAGGAAATCATGGCAAACTTCACGGTAAAACAACAACCGGATGTGCTCTTCCGATCCATTGTACTCTCTGCTCAATCTGTATCGACATATCCCTGCAAACTCAAGTTCTCACTGTAGGCATATCTCAGGGCATATCCAACTATGCCTCGTATATATCTCAATACATGCTTTACTGCTATCCAATGAGTCTGTCTCGACTGACTCATGGATTGACTAAGCACATTTGTTGCATAGCATATATCAAGTCTGGTGTTTAACTAGATACATCAATAATCCAATCAGTTGTGGATCAATCTCGTCTGAATCATCATCATTTGTTTTTCGTCAAGTCCATCACCATCGGTGTAGACATGGATTTGCATTCTGTAATACATTCTGTAATACTGAACTTCTTTTAATATCTCCACTATATATTTTCCTTGGATTAGGAAAAGTCTCATTGGACCTCTGTCATACTTCTTGTTCCAAGAAGTGGTGCATCATATCCAGATCCTTCATATCAAATTCAGAAGTTGAGGCTTGCTTGTATCCAACAACATGACTTCCTGAACAAGTCATCAAAATCAGGCTCTCGTCACCAACAATGTAATAGTATCGGTTTGGATCAGCAATACTCTTGTTGAAACCCCAAACTCATCAAGAATCCATCTATCTGATGTAGTTTCCAACTCATGGATGGTAGTATAGATGGGAGTGCATCGAGCTACTAGATCAAAATGTCTCATCACAATTTACTCCCTCTCCTTGTGAGTATCCTCTGGCTACAAGTCTCGTTTTGTATTTCTCGACGCTTACATCAACTGCATGTCTTTCTACCTCTGGCAGAGTTTGTCAAGCCTAGACATGCCTTTTATGGCTTATTGCAACGTCTCTGGTAATATCAACTGGATCAACTGTATCAATGGCTATCTCCCTCTGGACTGTTGAAGAGGAAGAAGATAATGCCTCTCTTCCTTAATTAGTTTGACTCCTTCCGAGTCAAGTGACTCCCTCTGAAGCCTAAAGGATAAGCATCTTCCTTTGTTGTTAACCTGCCTAGAACAAGAAAACAAACGAAAGGAAAGAAGACAAGAATATCTCCTATTGGAGATTCATGAGTACATCTCTAGAATCAAAACATTTTAAGGATTGTTTGTCACTGTTACAACACCTACTTGTAATGTAGCAACCTTAGAAATGTAGGTTATAGTCATGATAAATAAAAACAATCAAACCTGGAGTCTTCACTTCCATTGTGTTGTTCTTCTGCATGCACTAAGACTTCTTTGGGTCCATGATTTGCACCAGGGGTTCCTTCCTCCTGCAAATACCCTTATGACAATGATGCAAATAATATATATATACAAGTGCATACCTAAGAGTGTACACCAATGGAGGTTCTGCTTGTTTGTCTTGTAGCCACCTATACCACACAAGTCTCTAACAAAGTTTGCATCAACCTTTACAAGGTCATGTCCATTGTTGTCTTTCAATAAAATTCCAAACACGTTGTGGTAGCTATCCTTGTATCTCTTGTTGCTACTCAACACTGTTACATCTTGACTTCACATCTGCTTTTAGGGGTCTCAATTTGGTCGATCTTCAATGCACTTTGAGCAAGTCATCAACATCCTTCTATGTTTGTTGGGATATACACCAGCACCACCATTAGACACTTGCATCAATATATGACATCAAAGGATGGCAGAATGGAGCAATAGGACAGCATAGAGATAGCTCAGAAATTTGACTTGTTCATAGGTCTGTATGTTTTAGTAAGTTTCATTGGTCCACTCTTTTCATCAATATCTTCAAGCTATTATAATTTCCTGTGGAGGGAACTTCAGGGGTAGATGGAACATCATAGGCAAGAGACGGCACTAATAGAATCCATCAATTTAGCATTCAGCCATGCTTGAGACAGCACTAATAAAATCCAAAAACAATATTCTTCATGCATGAACTTGTCAACCAGAAATTGCCTCAGAATATCAATCTCCAATAATTTAAAAAAAAATCCTGCCAACTTCAAATTTTTGTAATGCCATTTGAGTATGGCACAAAGGAGCTTGAGATCGGATTTGAGGTCTGCTTACTAGACAAGAGTAATGGTCCTCCAAGTCTATGGTCTACTACAGGAAGCTTACACAGTCCTTAATATCCCACAGTCTGCCCACAAAGAACTAAAAAAAAACAACATTCTTCTATTGCTCTCGGACTGAGGTAATCCCTACACAAGGCTTGTGGCAACCTCAAAATTTGCTTCAGAAGGGTCCGGCCTTTTTTCTCATTACAGTGGTAGGATTTTTGAGGTGGTTGTATTTTTCTGTGGCAGCCTTTTAGGGGCCTGCGACCATCTTTAATTTGACAGTCGGCCCTCCTAGGTTCTGGCCTCCTCTCCCATGCACCTCAGCTTGTTGTGGGGTTTCTCCTAGGTTCCGGCCTCCTCTCCATACACCACAGAATTTTAGAGAGAGTCTGGCCCTTTCTCTTGTGCTGGCGGTGGGGTACTACAGATTTTCAAGGAGGGTCTAGCCCTTTCCTTTTATTACAGACCTGTTGTGTTAGTGCGGCAACCTTGTTACTTGTCACATCATTTTAACCAGTGCTCAGCCAGCCTCAATCTTCACATTGAATTAAGAGGGGTCCGACCTCATTATCTACCACAAAATTTTTAGCAGCCCTTACTTCCAACTTTAATGTGCAGTGGTTTTCTTCAAGCCTGCTCTGATACCATGTTAGATTTTCAATGAGCTATGGCTCATACATTTAATTCAATTTTATGTTTAGCTTTTAACTTGAACCATAACTACTACAGCAAAACCAAGACCACAAGAAGAATAACCATGCACAAGAACACAAGAAGTATCCTGGGAAACCCTTCTCAACAAGGGAAGAAAACCCAGCCAATCCTTTGCTATATTCTTCAAGAGAAAGATCTTCCACACCATCACCAAACTTAGCACATAAGAGGGTGTTGTAATTCTCACAATTTCAGACCACAACTTCTGAAATTATGAGATGACACAATGATAAGTGTGTTTCCTCAATGGGGATTCACTTTTATTTATATAAGACTTGTCACAACAAATGATGTGTCCTTTGGCACAATTAGGCCGACCTCAATAACTCAAAATATAATTAATAATTACCATATTAATTATCTTTTATAATAATTATCTTTTACATTAATTATCTTTTACATTAAGGTGGGGCCGACCTATACCCTTTACATTACAAATAGGGTTACGAGTAAGTTTGACTCTTGAACAATATAGAAAGGGATCTCATACACCCACTAGTGCTCAGCCACTAGGGGCGCATCCATAGGGATGTCCATATCTCTATCTCACTGCATCTCACAAGAGAACCACACTCACTAGTGCTCAACCACTAGGATCACGTTCACCTGTGCTCATCCATAGGGACGTCCACTCAACAGATCTTCTTTCCCACTGCATTAAACAGGAGAGTCATCTGGAGTTCATCATCTCAACTCTCTGTTCAGAGGAGGCTAATACATCGTCTTCATCTCTGTCTCATAACGATGCACCCAACTCATGGGAATTCACACGTTCACCTTGTGCTCAGCCACAGGCACGTCCAACTCAGTAGATCTCCTTTCTCACTGCGTTACACAGGAGAATCATCTGGAGTTCTTCTCAACTCTCTGTAAAGAGGAGGCTAATACATCGTCTTCATCTATGTCTCATAACGATGCACCCAGCGCATGGGAATTCACACGTTCACCTTGTGCTTAGCCACAGGCACGTCTAACTCAACAAATCTTCCTTCTTACTGCATTACACAAGAGAATCATCTAGAGTTCTTCTCAACTCTTTGTAAGGAGGAGTTCATCACTACGTTCCAGTTCTGTCTCAGATAGGAACCACACACCCATCTCAGGGGCTCTCTCTCAGGTTGACTCAATCAATCTGTATCCTAGAAAATGTCTCACACAGCTGTAATCGTCAACATTACTAAGCCTTCTTCATTCATTTTCAAGCTTCTTTGTTGTCCTAACTCATTGCCCAAAGGATAATAAACTTATCATTCTGAATTCCACCATTTATATATCATAAAAACCTAAAAAATACATCATTTCACTCATCTGATTTTTCAGATCTGCAATTAAGGGCAGATTAGTGATCTTGTTTCAAGGATTCCTCCAATACATCATTTCACTCATCGGATTTTTCAGATCTGCAATTAAGGGCAGATTAGTGATCTTGTTTCAAGGATTCCTCCCTTGTGCTGCAAAAGAATCAGTGAAAAGAGAGAGGAACAGCTGTTGTGGTGACAGAGGGCAGCGTTCCTAAGTCGCCCTAGGGTTGCACTTTGTTCTTGGAGTCTAATATAATTGGAGTGAGGATTTGAAAGAAAACAAATTGGCATCGTTGCCACGGACAAAGTCCAGTTTTTGAATATCAGAAGCTTCATTGATGAGAAGAATTGAAGGACAAATTTCTCATCTAGTGACTCCATTGGAGAGGAATTCGAGGAATTCGTAAGGGAGGTACCCTACACGAGGTTCCTCACATAATCTTGCTTCACTGCTGGCAGAAACAGAGAAGTATTTTAGATTCTAAAATAAGGCGGATGAACAATTCAGCCAGGAATTTTCAAGTTTCAGGTAAACAAGAATTTGATTTTGTTGAAGACATTAAAAATATGTTTCTTAATATTCCAAGGAAACCTATTGCAGCAAGAGCCATGGCTACATGGAAGACTGAATTGTATAAGCCATTATATATCACCGCCATAGCCAGTGCTCCACATGCTTTACCAGAGAAAAAAAGAAAGATTTCAGACAAAGTGCTTTATACCATGTTAAATTTTCAAGCAAAACTTTAAAAAATATGACTGCAAGTACAAAATTCTGCTGCACTCAATAACATATGTCTTATATTCACTGAAAGAAGGAAAACTGCAATGCAATCGTGCACCCTACCTATCTTTTATAGAAAAATAGGCTAGGGTTTACAATGAATGAATACATAGAGAAGTACCCAAGTTTAGGAGAAGAAACCCTCCAACACACCTTCATGCAAAAATCCAAACAATAATCGAGAAAAGATAAGAGAAGCAGAATAAGGATCGACAAATCTGAATGAAGCAATCACCATATCTATGATCACATGGAGAAACTTTGCTATATTGAGCTCCTACTATAGCCTAGAGGAAAAAGGCTTCAAGGACCCTACTCCAATTTAGGTTGTTTACACTAACAGTTACTGCAGCTCAATAAAATAAGATGACAATGTTAGATTGAAGTAAGATGCATAGAAGCGATCTTCTGAAAGTAGGCCATGAAGTACTTGAAATGCAAGAGTGTTTTGTCAAAGCCAGAATTATCCTTAATAGACTCTTAACAAGAGACGGTCCAAAGTTACAAATCAATCTAAACGAATCTAATTTAAAGGAAATGCAAAGCCTCCTTTTCGGCTATTTAGCACAAGATTAAAGATTTTGTTATTACAATGCAATATAACTCTCGATAAATTGGACTAAGCTATGCATGTTCTTAGAGTGCCTCTACTTTAAAAGTTTAATAGGCTTGAAATATTTTATTTTGAAGTAATGGTTGTAACAGCTAGTGTGAAATGGCCCTTATTCTGCCAAATATTTACATGATAACTAATGTCCCATAACAACTAATATTTACATGATAACTAATGTCCCATAACAACTGATGCAAATATCTCTATTATTTTTTTTTAGATAAATTACAAACCATTTTACATTCGAAGTGATTTCAGTCTGCATATTGTTAGGCTTTCCGCCACCTTTGGTTAAATAGTGCAATTGTTGAGG
>JZKD02S1676155.1:1045655-1056190 GCA_000966675.3 Picea glauca
TTAGACAGATCTGCTTATAGTGAACAAAGCAGATGATAAAGATATACTTTCAGTGCTGCAAGAGAACTTGCAGCCATTTTGATAATACAAATTTCCTGGTTCTTATTAAAATAAAATATAAATAAATATAAATAATGCAATTGCATTACCTACTTTAATAATTCCAAATTAACAAATTCTGACCGAAAATAATATAATTTAATCAATTTGCAGAGGCAGGATAGAGGAGAAGTTAGAACTAACATTGAATTTCCCAAGATACATCTTTACAGGATCTATTAAGCACTGAAATCTGAAAGTGATTAAAAACCTACAGGTACAAACTTCAATGTGATTCACAATCTTTGTGGGTGCAGAAATAGAGATTTGCACCTCAAATCTTCTAACCTCCTCGGAACTTCATAATAGATCTGGGGTTGAGAAGAATAGATGCGAGTTTATTTTTTTTCTCACTGGACCAACCGGTGACCCTTATGGTGAAACCAACAAACACGATCCCCTCTCACACAAACCAACAAACACGATCCATGGCACTTTTTAGGTGGAGAAGTGCATTTTACAGCTCAGGCCACACAAACCAACAAACACGATCCCCTTCACACAAACAAACAAACACAATCCATGGCACTTTTTGGGTGGAGAAGTGCATTTTACAGCTCAGGCCAGTACAAGAGAGATGTGTCACGTCTCACTGCAACACTAATGCGGCAAGATTGAGAGTGTCAATAATATATATTAAATATATATATGAAAAAGGGAAAATAGAAAGCCCATGTGCATAAAAAAAACTCTCTATAAAATGTGTGTGACTATTACTATTAATATCACTATCAATATTAATATGTATAAAACCATGATTCATATAAAACTATATATATTACTAATATTATAATGCAAAATTTCAATACATTAATGATTATATATCATAGCTGTAAATATATTTTATCTAAAAGCTAGCTTTCAATACATTATATATCATATAGATGTAAATATATTTTATCATAAAAGGTAGCTTTCAATACATTATATATTATAGCTGTAAATATATTTTCATAAAAGAGTTAGAACTTTGATTAAATTGACAAAAAAGTCCGATTAACAAATTGTTTAAATAACTTATAAAATTGCCATAAACTGCTTAAAAAGGTGCCATAAACTACTTAAAAAAGTAAACTAACATAAAGCCATTGTCAGTGATTAAATTGAAAAGATAAATAAAGCCATTGTCAGTGATTAAATTGAAAAGATGAATAAAGAAGCTAGTCACAACAAACTTAACACGTGATAACCACTAAAACAAAGGACTTTATACATCTCTAGAAAACAAAACAACATCCACTAAACATGCAAATAGGACTCAAGGAATGCAAACCATGCAAATAAGTAGAATGATGAATCATAAAGGTGCATCCTTCATAGTTATTAGTTTGTGGACCCAGCTAATCTAATGTAGTGTTATAACCCAGCAGATAATTAAATGTAATGTTATAACCCAGCAGATAAGATCACCAAAACAGAGATAATTTAGGGAATATGTGGTGGCATAATTTAAAGGTTTTTCATTTTTATTTTTTTTTGAGATTATGATTAGAATTTGGCAATATATTGTTGGTAAAATCGCAATTTTACATTACTTAAATTGTATTTTTGAATGCATAAATCAATTCAACACCTTCAAAACTCTCCTGACAACCATAATATGTGTATTTACTCTAATATTGCCCCACCCCCCACCCTCATAATGAGGGAGGGTGGGACAATATTAGAGTAAATGTATTTACTCTAATATTGCCTATTTACTCTAATATTGCCCTACCCCCCACCCTCATTATGGTGAGGCAATATTAAAATAAATGTATTTACTCTAATATTGCCCCACCCCCCACCCTCATTATGAGGATGGGAGGTGAGGTAATATTAGAATACTGAACCACTGAAATCTGTCATTCCAACTATTTTTTTAAATTTCTTATTGATTTTTGAATTAAACTCATTAAAAAAAATACCAAAAAAAAAAAAAACATAGAAGTTTAAACCATGTCCTATGTGATCAAAAACACACAGAACGTCATGGAAACAAAACCATGTCCTATGTGATCGGAAACACACAGAACGTCATGGAAAAAATGTTGGGAGCGGTGTGCTCTTCACCCAATAATTCTCACCAAATTCCCGCAGATCCCAGAACCACTTCCCATGCTTTTGGAATGTTTCCTACAGTTCCAAAGCTTTCTGGACTTAGAAATGACGAGAATAGGTTTCTCATGGGTTTCTCAATTTTCAGAAATAGATCCCAGAACCACTTCCCATGCTTCTTTGGAATGTTTTTTTGGAATGTTTCCTACAGCTCCAAAGCTCTCTGGACTTAAAAATGACGAGAATGGTTTTTCATGGGTTTCTCATTTTTCAGAACTTTCAGGAGTTTCTCAATTTTCAAAACTTTCAGGAGCAGCCATTTTCATGCAATTAGGATTATATTAAATATTAGAATCATTTAGAACTTTCAGGAGTTTCTCAATTTTCAGAAATTTTAGGAGCAGCCGTTTTCATACAATTAGGATTATATTAAATATTAGAATTGTATACAGTTTTCATGTCATTAGGATTATATTAAATATTAAAATTATATACAGTTTTCATGTCATTAAGATTATATTAAATATTAAAATTATATACAGTTTTCATGTCATTAAGATTATATTAAATATTGTTGATATAACCTTCAATCAAATTATTATATATTACTAACAAGTTACCAACACAAATTATTATATGATGCTGGCAAGGTACTAACACTTCTTATTCTTCACTTAAATGTGTCAAAGTAAATCGAACTTCACTTCCTTTTGAGTTACCAGGCAAACCTATACGATACAACAGATTCATCTATTTAAATTCCTATGAAAACCATTTTTAAATTACATAAAGATGGAAAAAAATATGCGCCTTCAAACCAGTTGAGCCATCCCTCTCATCTAAATTATCATGAATGATTTAAACGACTAATATTTAATTAAATTGCCTGATTTTAGTGTTTCATGGTCAAGCACAAACAAACAACATCGCCCCACCTGTGCTGCTACAGAATACTCCCCTTGGCCCAAAACATGCTGAAAAGCTGAAGTTAACAAAAACAATGGAAAGAACCAACACGGGTTTTCCCCACCTGTGCTGCTACAGAATACTCCCCTTGGCCCAAAACATGCTGAAAAGCTGAAGTTAACAAAAACAATGGAAAGAACCAACACGGGTTTGAAAATATGAGGAATTGTGTTTTCTCCTTTTAGGCACGGAGCAAGACATGACTTTGCCACTGCGAGTCAAACCTGGCCAGTGATCCTACCAGGGTGCAAAGTGATTGGGATATTTCTTTTTACTTAGTCCTGTAAAGGCTTTTTGCAAGATTTAACTTTTCAGCAACTGGTTATGGGGCATTGGTTCACAGGCGAGGTCGACGGAGTGGCAAGCCATCCGCCTCAGTTCAATTCCAGCAGCTGTCTGCCTGCCTCGTGGGCCTGGCACCAGAGAAAAAGCCGTACTCAAGAGCATATCTTCGGCTTTTTTTGGCAGAATAGATACACTTCGGACTTGACTTCTAAGACCAAAGCAAGTCCACATTTGGCAGTGCAACCCCTCAGCGTATGTTTCCTTTATAAATATACTGATTGAGAAAAAATTAAATTTCATTGGATTTATCTATACATACCTCCAATGATAATATAGGGTAGGCGATGTGCTCCGGCAATGTAGACCGCATCAGAGATTATGCCGTAAATGGGTTTGGCGACCATGGGCAAATTAGCGGATGTCATAAGTAACTGAAGGGTGCTTGAATCGACCCTGAGAGTGTTCATCAAGTAAAAATTGACGGCCAGCCATGGGAAACATCGGAAACCCTGAATCCAATACCCTACTCCTATCAGCACCGTGAATACTGAGAGCTCCATTGAATCGATCTCGGTACCTCTGCTACGCCGACCTGCCCTTTAAATAGCGCCGATCTCGGTACCTCCAAGCCTTTGTTTCCGGACGCGTGTAGCTTGCGCGTCCTCATTAATTCATTCACTTTACAGAAGCCGAATAAATAATCAACGTGTAGATCTTTTGCAGCCGCGGCCCGTCATGAATAACTTGCATTACAAGTAATGTTAACTATCATAATTCAAATAATTGGCGATCATAATTCAAATTATTTTATATTGTTTAAAATTTATTTTTAAATGTAAAAATGGATTCAGCATGTTGATAAATTTCTTAGGTATTAGGATTATTCAGAAATAACTCAAATTTGAATATGGAAAATATTATTGAAGAAAAGCTAACACTAAAAATGTTTAGACTAATGTGTTTAAGCAATCATCATGGGAATTTGGGAATTTGGAGATATAGTTGTTGGTGAAATACAGTTTTTCATTGTTTAAAGTGCATTTTTAAATGCATAAATGGAACTTCCTCAAAAAATCTAGAAGTACTTAGATTATGTAGATTTAACAACTGAAATCTGCAAATCCAACAATTTCTTATCCGATTTGGATAAAATAGACAAGAAAAATGGTAAAAAACTTTGAACATTTAGGCTACCTCTAATTGAAATATGTTTAATATTTTTATCAAATAAATATAAAAATAATTATGTTTATAAAATGAATGTATATTATAAAGATATTTATTTTATTAAAACAATTTTAAAATATATAAATATATTATATTTGATATATCAAATAATATTGGCTCCCGCTCCTTGCTCCCATCAAGATCCACCATGTTTGATGATGACATTTTTTCCCTTAGTCTGGATTCGGGATAGATCCTTCCTGGGCAATTTGAGTTTATGTGTCGAGTCGGTTCTCCGGTGACCACCTTTTCCCAGGGCACACAAACAGATTTTATCATGGATGATTATCTTGCTCCATCTACACCTGAACTGTCAAACTCAGAGTCGGCCCCTTCTTCAGGTGTAGAAGGTTCACGGTCCAAGCGCAACAAAAAAGGAATTAGATCAAAATTCGGCTCTGCAAAATTCGTCGTAGGAATTGACATTCATGTCTCGGATGTCCCGGATTTTCTCGACAAAGCTTTGGTGGGGCGTTTTTGCGGGCGCATGGCGACTCGCGATTTAATTTTGGGCTGGCTTAAGTCCAAGTGGAAACCTCTTATAGGTTATGTACCGGACTTTCATCAACTCTCTCGCGGTTGGCTTATGTTTAAGGTTGTCTCTGTTGAAGATAAACAATCCTTGTTGGATCATGTTTGGAATTGGGGACCTGATGGATTGATTCTACAAAACTGGGATGTGAGCTTTAATGTTGAACGTTCGCCGCAACATCTACAGAAGATATGGGTTATTTTGCCTAGTCTTCCTCAGTGTTTTTGTCAAAAGTCCATTCTGGAAGCCATTGGTAACAAAATTGGGTCCTTTGTTTCTCTCGAAGCAGACTGGGACACCAAGTTCGATTGCCGCTGTGCCAAAATACAGGTGGAGCTCGATGTCGGGGACGGCCTTTATGAAGGTATCACACTAGACTTATCTGGTAGTGTTTGGACTCGGCGATTGGATTACTGGAAGCTGCCCTTTCAGTGTTTTACGTGCCGGCAAGTTGGTCACCTTGCACAGGATTATCCTCAGGCAGGAACTTCTTGGCCTTGTTATAGAAAGGTCAGGCGAAAAAAGGACTCTTCTCCAGATGCGGAAAAGCCTTCAGCTCCCTCTCCAAACTTTTAGAATGTGGCCCAGCAGGTCCCTCATCTATGTACATAAGTCGAGGCTACTTCCCCAATAGCGCAAGATATGCCTCTCCTCGGCTCTTCCTCTCTGTTTTGTATTGAGATTCCTCCTCTGGTGGAAATGTTGGACGACTCTAGTTTTCCATCCTCAAGTTGTCTTGTTTTGGAAGTCCCCCTTCCCGTGTCATCGGCTTCCCCTATGCTAGCCTCTCCCTCACAGGTAGAGATTATAAGCCCACGTTCTCGGGTTATGGCGGACCATGCAGTTTCCCCTAAAAAGTCAGGTCCCTACACAAATTTACGTCCACGTCCTAATCCAAAGACTAGCCCTAGGCCTTCCTCAAAAGGAGGTCTTGCAAAAGATCTGCCGCCTAAAATCACCTTGGGAAGAAAATTCTTTCTTTCCAAAGCACAAAGTTAGGCCTCGATGGAGGTCCACGCTGGCAAACAATACACCATACAACGGGCCCTTGGAGCAGTTGGCGGCCCTAGGAGGGGCTCCTCATGATAATTCTCTCCCTAAATATAAGGGGTTTGGGGGGCTCCCCTGCTCCATTAGCCCTCGAATGATTATTTCAAATCGTTTCTTTGGAGGTCCTTTTTCCTTAGGAAACAAAGGTGGTTGGTTCCCGGTTCCAGGAGGTCCTTTCCAGGTGGTTAAAAGATTGGTCCTTTGCGACAAGTGACTCCATTGGTTTGGTCGGGGAACTTTTGACTGCATGGAGTCCAAAGTTGTCTCTTTCAAATGTTGCATGCCTTCCTTCTTATATTAAGACTACTTTAAAGGATTTAGTGACAGGTGTCGATTATACTCTTATAAATACTTATGGCCCCTTTGTGGAAAAAAATAATTTTTGGGAACCCTTTTTTGCTAAAGAAGTCATGAATTCACAAAACTTGATAGTGGGTGGGGATCTAAATTTTACCCTCTCCCAAAATGAGGTCTAGGGTATATCTATCAGAACAGACCCTCTTGGCCCTTTTCTTCAGTGTCTCTTGGAAGCTCATGGTTTGGTGGATGTTCAGCCGACAAAATTGATTTCGACTTGGAGAAACAATCGTAAACATGAGGCGGCAGTGGCAAAGAGACTTGACAGGTTTTTGGTCTCAGACTCTTTAATGATTGGGCCTATAAGGATTCGTTCATGGGTCAAAACCGGGGGCACCTCATACCATAGGTCGGTGGCTTTATCTTTGGATCCACCAGAAATAAAGCCCCCGACGCCATTCAAATTTAATCCTGCCTGGTTGGAAGAAGAGGATTATAAAATTATGTTTCAGTCAGTGTGGACTCCTTTAGTGAATTCTCAGTCTCGTTCCTTTATGCAACAATGGGCTGATAATTTGTCAAAAGTAAAAAAAGCCACCAAATCATGGGCAACAGACTACAATGAGTGTAAACAACAACAACTCAAATCCACGGACGCTGAGATTGTTCATCTGTTTCAACAAAATGTTTCGAGTATTTTTTTTCAACAAGAGTTGGAAACCCTAAAAGAGTTGGAACTGAAATGACATGGTCTACTGACGAAAGAAGAACAACTCTGGTGCTTAAAGAGTCGGACCCTTTGGATTCAGGAAGGGGACAACAACACAAAGTTCTTCCACCATTTCGCTTCCCACCGCAAAAATCAAAATTCGATTATAGAAATCCAAAATGCAGAAGGAATCTAAGTTTAGTCTTTTGATGAGAAGGCTCAAGCTAGGTTTTCACATTTTAAGACGGTTTACATTGCCCCTTAAGGTTGCCCCATCCAGGAAATTCTTCAAGTTCTCCAACTTTTCCCGCGAGTGATCACGGATGAAATGAATGAGGCCTTCAGAAAGGAGGTAAATGAAAAAGAATTAGAATATATCCTGCGATCGTTCCAAAAAGGTAAGAGCCCTAGCCCAAATGGTTTCACTATTGAATTTTATTTAGGTTTTTTTGAGTTCCTTAAAGAGGATCTCATAAAAGTGGTTCTAGAATCTCAAAGATCTGGGAAAGTGTTGGGAGCACTAAACTCAACCTTCATAGCATTAATTCCAAAAAAACAAGACTCCGGAGCTTTTGAAGATTTTCGATTGATTTCCTGTTGCAATCTCATTTACAAGCTCATTTTGAAGATTATTGCACAACGCCTTAAACCTATTTTGAACGAGATTATCTCTGAAGAACAATTTGGTTTTCTTTTCAAAAGACAGTTACATGATGCGGTCTCTCTTACTCAAGAAACTTTGCACACTGTTCACAGACAAAAACAGGTTGCGTTCGCAGTAAAACTTGATCTCTCAAAGGCTTCTGATCGTGTTAACTGGACCTTCCTTCGGCTTCTTCTAATCCAGATCGGATTTGAGGTCAAAGCAGTGGAATGGATTATGGGATGCATTCAATCTGTCTCCTTTGCAGTCTTCATAAACAGATCCCCGTCACCTTTCTTCCGACCCTCGAGGGGGCTTAGACAGGGATGCCCCCTTTCCCCTTTCCTTTTCCTACTTGTTGCAGAAGCTTTGAGCCGTCTAATAAAAAATGCTCATGATTCAGGATCTTTCAAAGGAATCTTTGTAAGAAACTCAGAGGTTTTAAGACATATCCTTTTTGTTGACGATATCCTTCATTTTGGAGAAGCCTTGGAGGGGAATGCTCAAAATTTTAGGACTATTTTAGACCTTTTTCAACTAGCAACAGGTATGCAGATCAACTTTGAAAAATATTGTTTGGCTCATAACAACATCCCAGTAGATGTGCTTCCAAATATTCGTGCTTCCCTTCTCTTCCCTATGTGCTCTTGGACAGAGGGGTTCAAATACCTAGTTTTTTTTCTCAAGCCAAACTGCTACTCCTTTGCGGATTGGATATGGTTGTATCAAAAGATAGAAAGTCGAATCTTACACTAGACTAATCGTTTCCTTTCTCGGGGTGGGAGATTGTCTCTCTTGAAGTCTGTCCTTCAAAGCATCCCAGTTTATTGGGCCACCATAGCGGTCATCCCAAAAGGAATTCTTCACAAAATTCGAAAATTATGTTTCTCTTTTCTGTGGACAGCCAACAAAAAATCCGAAGGCACTCCTTTAGTCAAATGGTAGTCCTTGGCGATGCCAAAAGAATTAGGAGGTTGGGGTATAAAAAATCTCCCACTCTTCTGTCTATCTCTTGCTGCAAAATCCATGTGGAGGTTGTCCGAAAATCTGAATTCTCTGTGGGGAAGAATTTTAACCACAAAATATCTCCCCGGTCTTTCCTTGGTTCAGTGGTTTCGATGCCCTTCTAAATCTCATAAGAATGGTTCGATTGGATGGAAGGCTATGGTTCATGCCTTTCCTCTTATTGGTGAATGGACAGTCTGGAGCATTGGTTGTGGGAAGCAGGTTAGGATCGGGTTGGATCCTTGGGTGGGAGCTGGAGAAGCATACAAATTATTTGAGGGTCTCAGAGCACAATTGAATAATCTTCACATTCATTCCATTGCAGATGCTTCAACTCAAACCCCACAAGTATGGGGTCTAGCAGGATGGAAATCAGCACAAGATCTAGGACTCATAAATGATGAAGCAATTGAGTGGTCACATTATATTAGACTGATGTTAGAAACTTTAATTCACCTAGATCCAGTAGCAGAGGGCTCCTTAGTCTTGACAAAAAACCCTGTATCAGGTATATATTCGACCAGCAGGGGTTACAATGCTGCCATGGAAGAATCTGCCTTTGGGGAAAAAGTTGATTGGTGGAAAAAGATTTGGAAGGTTATGGGACCGTTAAAAGCAAAGACAATACTATGGTTACCCCTTCAAAATCGCCTTCTAACCTGGGACAATTTACAAAGAAGAGGATGGGAAGGTTCTAGCAGAATCATTATGTGGTTTGGCTTTCGAGACAGTTTCTCATCTTTTTCTCACTTGCTCATATGCAGTTACGATTTGGTCAAAGGCTTCTCAGTCTTTTTTTATAGGCCATCCGAGTATGGGTGAATCACTGCTTGAAGGCACACAACGCTGGTGGTCAGATTCAGGGGTAAACATTTTTGTTGCTTTCCCATCTTTTTTTGTTTATGGGATATGGTGGGCGCGGAATATGAGCATCTTCAATGACAAGCCCCTTCCATTTGAATTGATTTATGCCCTTGTGGTTCAGTGGACAAAACAACATCAATGGGTTTTAAAACAACAACGACCACGCTTTCTACAAGCACCATTCATTGACCAGAGTTTTCCATGGGTTTTCTTCGATGGGGCAAGTCAAGGCACCCCTCCACTGGCAGGGGTGGGAGCAGTGATCCATCTCTCTCCAGCCCATAAATTACATATAAAATTTGCCCCGGGGCATGGCACAAACAACAGAGCAGAGCTAACTGTGCTTTGGGAAGTTCTTCATGTCGCTTTGAAAAGAGGCATAACAAATATTCAGTGCTATGGGAATTCCAAAATGGTCATAGATTGGGCCCTTCACCTAATACACATTTCATCTCCTCATCTACAACCCATTTTGCACGTAATTCGGTCATTGGTACCGCACTTCGCCCTGCTCCGTTTTAAACATATATATCGAGAATTCAACACAGAAGTCGATACTCTCTCCAAACAAGCTATGCTGATCAAACCATGCACTATGAGTATTACAGATTGCTCCACCATGGAGGTGGAAACTTGACTTTTTGGCAGCTGAAGAAAGACATGACAGTGTGACCCTTTTTGACACTATGTTTGTTAAAACTCCACTCAGGGTTTTTTTTTGTTTTTTGTTTTTATGATCAGTCTTAGACAACGGAAGGAATACATACAACTCGAGGAACATGTAACAGTCCCACATGAAAGTTCTGTTTATTTCTATAGAA
>JZKD02S1676155.1:1056255-1074370 GCA_000966675.3 Picea glauca
TATTTTTATTTTTTATTTTTTTTTAAATTTTTTTTTTAATAACAAAATAAAAATAAAACAATCTAAATTTCAATAATTTTCATTCATTATTAAATTGATTTCAAATTTGATATTTAATTTTTGAAATTTAGTAAATATTTTATTTAAGTATTTCTTATCATTGGTTACCATTATTTCTAGAACAATCTACTTGGATTATTGTTCCGTTTTCTTAGAAAAAAAATAATAATCTATGATATGTTATTGTAACAATCTTAATCAATATATCAATTTATATTTTATATATTAATATTTAATTAAAAATAATATTATATTAATATTAAATAAAGAAAATATTATTAGATAAAAATTTGATTATATTTTTATTAAATAACAATCTTAATCAATATATTAATTTATATTTTATATATTAATATCTAATTAAAAAAATATTAAATAAAATAAAAAAATTCTTATATCAAAAAATTGATTATATTTTTATTAAAAATATGTCCTCGTGTCGTGTTTGAAGTTAAAGTTGTTATCAAAATGAGAAATAAGAAAACGTCTTTATTTAAAGATTTGAAAATGGATTATTTTTCGGTGGAATCAAGAAAAGCTTCATAAAAATTAAGTATAACATTAACAAATATTCTTATTCCATTCCAAAGAAAACAATAAAGAATTGATACGATCATGACTTCAAAATCAACTTCCTTTTCATTGATGTTACTTGTAAGAAGACTTGTTGAAGAGGGAAAAAAAGAACATGTATCAAATTCTTTGAATCAAAAAGACCCAAATCCTATAATTTTATTAAATTATACAAAATAATTATTTAAATCTAGATAAAATTAAATTATAAATTATAATATGAAATGAAAATGTGTTTAAAATTATAATTTCTTTAAGTTGGCAATCATTACTAGTTTATATGGGAGTGAGGACGATGATTATTATTATTCTCAATTGTGGGAATAGTAAAGACAATCATCCTTAATATGAATTTATTCATCATCCTTATTTATCTATCCAATTTAAAAGAATAAGAATAAGTTGGTAATGGGTAAGAGAGAAAATTACATTTCTACCAAATGTTTCTAGGTCTTGGACTATTAACATATTTCCTACCAGATTACAATTTGAGTGGGTCTAATGGTTAAGAACATGTGTTTCCTCATAAGAGGTCACAAGTTCAAATCCACAGGAGGTAGGATATGTATGCAAAAGTCATGCTATGAATCTTTAAGACATTTAACCACAAATGCCAGTTGTGAAATAAAGACATGTGCACACTTGTCAATAAATCAAATTAAAGTTATTGAGGGTGGGATAAAGTTTTCCTTGTGTCCAAGGCATGAAATACTATTGGGTTGTGATAACTTTATTGCTATTTAATTCTTTTACATGTTAGTGCTTTGTTGTTCATTATAGTTTCTACAGTTGTATTCGTTTAAGACTTTAGTTGCCTCCCAACCTTTGATATGTGTGCTACTATGGTTGAATCTAGCCTTCACTCAATGTCAGTTAATGGTTTCCATATGAAATTTTGGAAATCAATTTTTGGATAGAACTATACAACCACACTATAAGAGTCAAATACTACATTGAATCTAATCTAAAGATAATTCCCAGACATAACTTTCTACTAAGGTCGTGTGGGTGTACATAATTGATGTTTAATAATAATAAAAAACAAATAAGATAGCGGTAAACATATCAATAATAATAAAAAACAAATAAGATAGCAGTAAACATATCAATAATAATAAAAAACAAATAAGATAGCGGTAAACATATCAATAATAATAAAAAACAAATAAGATAGCGGTAAACATATCAAAATCTCTGTACAATGAAAATATGGAAAGTCACTTGTTCACTTTCTCGAAATATGGTAAACCGTGTAAGATGTTTTTTTCCAGAAGAAAATTTCACGGATTATATTAAGATATATAATTCTTAGCAGCCAAAATGTTCTGCAATATCCAGAAAGGATACAGACAAAGCTTTGAAGCAAATACAACAAAATATCTGAAGACAATAAAAAAGGCTTGATGCAAAACAATGAAGCCTTTACCGAAAATGTGAATAGCCAATAGGAGACTGGGTATGTCCGAGCTAGAGACGATAGTTGATTCATCATGAAATTCTGATTTGAAAGAGGAGAACCGGGAAAAGAAGTTAATAGACCTTGAGGAGGCGACGTTGTCCCTTTACTCCATCCGTCCAAAGGTGAAGTGTGATGTATCCTTCCGGTTCCTTTAATGCTTTCTTTGAAAGTGAATCAACTTCTTTGTTATATTCCCGATAGATGTGGAAGAATTGAGTGTTCTCGAAAGTGTTCTTAAGAGTTTTGATTCTTTTTTTCCAGCCTTCAAGAGAGGTCACTCGCAAATCACTTCTATCATTCAACCATTCGATTATCACCTTTGAATCTCCAAGGATTTGGATCTTCGGGAGTGCAAGTAGATTGGCTATGTGTAATGTAGCCCAAGCCCCCAATAATTCAGCCTTTGTATTCGAGCCGATTCCACAGTTCAGGTACCATTTATGTACCAAGGTGTTCGAAAGTTTAATTATGCCACCAACACCACAACAAAGTCCGTCTACCTTTGTTGCACCATCAAAGCTAGCTACAGGAAATTCAAGGTTCTGATTAGTAAAACTGGAACGTAGCAAGGAACGGGTAATAACTTCCTCGGGCTTGTGAATTGTACCAAGTGCTCGAATCATTACCGAATGTGGAGAGAGGTTTTTTTTATCAAAGGTTGTTGCATTCCTCTCAAGCCACACGAACCAGCAAATCAGGGGAGGTAAAGTAGTTGGAACAATTTTATTTGTTGTCCACTTGGATAAGCTATTAGTCAAACAGCTTCTGCCCCGTTTCTGGATAAAATTTCCTGTGGAGTAAATCATATTCCACACAGTAATCGTGAAGGAACAGTGCAAAAATAAATGGTTAGTAGTTTCACTGTCTAGTTTGCACATGATGCATCTGTTAGGGCCTTCCCATCCTCTACGCTGGAGATTAGGCCACGTCAAAATCTTATAATTTGCGGCCAACCACATGAAAAGCTTAACTTTCAACTGCAGATTCCAATTCCAAATGCTCTTTTGCCAACCGGAGATTGTCGGTAAATTCTGTGAAGCGCAAATGGTTGAGTAGACGGTTTTTGAAGTGATGAGTTTGGAGGCATTCCCTCTGGTCCAATGAAGTTCATCAATGTTATCTGTTAATGTGATGCCCGATGCTTGAAGAGATCTTATGAATCTGTCCCATTCCGATGCAATGTATTCGGCGAGTTTTAAGTCAACACTGTCTAACCATTGAGGCGAGATGGAGGAATGTTGAAGTGTTTTCTAGGCATGTGCTAGTACGGTAATATGTTTCTGCTATAGAGTGGACCTGAGGCGTGCTGATAGAAAGGAGTGCATGCCCAAATCCAATATTCTGCCTCTCCCTATCTCCACGAGAGATCCCGATCCTGGCTTCCAAGTGAGCCAGTTATTGATAAAGTGGATTGTTTTCAGCAGATTTTTCCAAATTTTGGATGCCGAGGGTTTTGCAAAAGTTTCTGAGCGAAGCCACTTAATAACTGACACAGAGTGTAGATATTTTTCTTTGAGTACCTTTTGCCAAAGGCCGTTGCTAGTGAGAGCTCTCCAAAGTGTAGTAGTTGCTAAAGCTTTGCTGAAAGTAATAATGTTGAGGAGCCCCCAGCCTCCAAATCGTTTTGGCCGAGCAAGCGATTCCCAATTTGCAAGGTGATAATGATGAGTATCTGTGTTTCCTTTCCATAAGAAATTAAACAAGAGCTTCCTTATTCTGTGGAGGATGGACAAAGGGACAGTAGCAAGTGATAACCAGTACATCGGCTGGTTTTCAAGAACAAATTTGCAAAGAGTATGTCTGCCGCCCAATGACAACCAACGAAAGCTCCAATGGCTAATCTTCTTTTCCACTTTATTTACAAGCCATAACCAATCTTCAGTTTTCTGCACTCCAGATTTTAGGAAGTACCCCAAGTACTTGAAACCCCCCTTTAGATCGGAGAACTTATACGGGAGTAGCTGCTTGAGTTGGTGAAGTTCTGTCTCCTCTAGTCCCGAAAAGTGTACTTAGGATTTGTTAAGATTTACTTTTAAACCGGAAACCAAACAAAATAATTGAATGATGCGGTTGATCTCTTGCCATTCCTGCAGAGATGCATTTGTCATTAGTAACACATCGTCAACAAAAAAAAGATGGAGGATTTTAGTCAATTTGGCGACTTTGATTCCAGATAAAGTGCCCTCTTTTTGACTGGATTTTAATAGTAATCTCAAGCTTTCCATCACAAGGATGAAGAGCAAAGGGGAGAGTGGGCATCCCTGCCGAAGGCCTCTCCCAATCTTGAAAAAATTGGTGGCCTCTCCATTTACTAAGACAACAATAGATGCCGAGCTAACACATTCCAAAATCCAACTTGTCAACTGAGGTCCAAATCCCACCTGGATTAAGATCAGTCTCAGGAAGTCCCAGTTGACGCAATCAAAAGCTTTTTGTAGGTCTAGCTTAAGTAGTAGGGCCTTTAAATGCTTCTGTTTGATGCTATGAATGCATTCATGTGCTATACCAATAGCGTCATGGATCAATCGCCCCTCCAGAAAGCCAAACTACTCAACTGAGAGATTCTTTGATAAAATCGGCTTAATGCGGTTGGCTAACACTTTAGAGATTAATCTATAAATCAGATTGCAGAGAGAAATTGGACGATAGTCCCCGAAGGTTTGTGAATTGTTAGATTTAGGAATCAAGGCCAGGAAAGTAGAATTTAGGTTTCCAACCATACATCCTCCAGATCGAATCGATTCCACCAGTGCCAGTAGCTCCTCAATAATCAAATCAAAAAAATGTGTAAAAAAATCCACAGTCCAGCCATCCGGGCTTGGAATTTTTTCCTTTTTGAAGTGGAATAAGATTGATTTTAATTCCCGGGAGGTGACTGGCAGAAAGAGTTCTTTTGCTTTCTCCTCTGAAAGCCAAGAGTTAAATAAACAAGCCACCTTTACTTGTTCTGTTATCGGAGGTGTCTCAAACTGATTGTAGAAAGATTTAAAATGTTTTTCAGCTTCCCTGGAAATTGCATCCTGCCCAGTATGTAGATGACCCAAATCATCTTTTATTTCCCACAGGTGTTTGTTGATTCGTCTCTGATTAGCAAACTGGTGGAAAAACCTTGTGTTTTTGTCACCACTTTGTAGCCATAGAGCTCGGCTTTTGAGTCGCCACCGCTCCTCTTGTGAATTTAGAATAATATTTCTATCTGTTTCAAGTTTGGTGAGAAGGGATTCATTCGCCGAATGAGTAAAACCATCCGCATTTTTCTTTAAAATTTCAATGATTCTTGTTTCTAGAAATTGCAAATGTTTAAATTCACGGGATCTTTGCTCTTTATACCAATTTTTGGTGAGTACTTTCAGGTCCTGTAATTTCCAAATGAAGCGCCGCTGAATATCAACTTCCTGTAGATAAAGTTGATTATTCCAAAGAATTTTTACTGAACTGTTAAAATCCTTTTCTGAGAGACAGTGCGGATTGAATTTGTAAGGGTATGCAATGGGAGGAGTAATGTTTTCTAGTTGAAGCAGGATAGGAGCGTGATCAAAGACGAAGGGGTATTCAACCCAAGAGCGAAAAAAATAGCCTTCCAGAAGAAGATCCTCTGCCACCGGAAATCTGTCCAATCATTTAGCTATATAATGGCTGCCAGAGCGTCCATTTCACCAAATTGGTACAAGTTTGTCAGGCCGAACATCAATAAGATTATGTGAGAGAAAGAGGTTATTATAGAAATTTGTATTGAGACTTTCGATGGTCGCACCAGCTCCTCCCCAACTTTCACCACCAGAGAGTGTCAAATTCAGGTCACCGGCAATGACAAGACTTTTTAAAGAGAGTAAACCTTTGTTTGATAACTTAGACCATAATGCTTTACGGTCCGTATAGGGGCCATACAAATTTAAAAGATTGATTTGTCGTTTAGAAGAGATAATAATGCCAGATAACAAAATTCCCCCAACGGTGAGGAAAGGCACCAGGTTAAAAAGTTGAGGGTCCTAAGCCACCAGAAGACCCCCTAAAGTGCCAATCGAACTTATTGCACAGGTATGCCAAGACGGATAAAAACCATGAATGTAGGAGTGTGCTTTCTCAGCTTTGACCAAAGTTTCCTGTAAGAATAGTATACTGGGATGTGTGGAATCCAAAGTGCGGCAAAGAGAGGCAGCTTTAAGGGTGCCTCCAGGCCCTCTAAGATTTAGTGACAAGAGGATCATTACTTGGCTCTTGCTAGGGCCTTCACCGCTCTAAGTGCCCCACTATCAGTAGTGGTAAGTTCCAAGTCTAAGGAAGGGGTGTTTTCCTTCTGTAGTTTCTTCCTTGTGCTTCTTGTCTTGACAGGGGGAAAATCAGTACCTAGTCCTCTTGACCAGGAGTAATTCTTTGAGCGATCCGGTTGGTTAGTCGATGAAGTACCTGCAACCGCTGAAGAAGTGGAAGGATCGATGCGGGAAGGGCCTATGAAAGTGGGCAGTGGGATAGGGTTGAAACTGTCCCGGGAGAGTGGAATCAGAGTGTCTAGAACCGAGTTGAGGGAGGAATCCCCTGCGTCAGATTCGCGAAAACCTAGTAGTTGTGAAGGTTCAGTCGAAAGAGGTAGGGAATCAAAAGTGTTGAAGGGGAAGAGTGAAGTAGGATAGTAAGTTTGTGGATGTAGTGTGTTTTTGGCAATCCGATCAACTCCAGGTGGAGGGGGACTAGGATTGAGGACACGGGGGAAGGAGGTGGACGGGTTAGTGTTTGGGAATGTAGGTAAAGCTTCTAAGTGAGTTAGGGACTTCAAAAGTTTTGAATCTTTTAGCTCTGCAATCTCTAAAAAAGTTAAGGAATGATAAAAAGATGGACAATAATTTTTTAGTTTACCCGAGAAAGAGTCTTCCGAATCAGAAGGAGAAGGGGGATCAGAAATGGGAAACCTGCAAACAGAGTGTGCTTCTTCTTCTTGATCTACCAAGTCTCTGAGCAGTGTTGAGTCTTCTGAGGGTTCTTTTTCTTCCCAACCTTGGCAGTTTCTCTTAAGATTTCCTGTGTTGTGGCAGCGAAAGCAACAGAAAGGTATTCCGAGATAGTCCAAGCGTTGTGAAAACCTTCTACCCCTCCAATCGATCTCAAGAAGTTATGGTAGTCCTCCATGCACATCCATCTCAACCAATACTTTACCAATCTTTCTGGAAGAAGCCGTGAGAGTAGAGTTATCGATAGAAAGAAAAGTGCCTAATGAGTTGCCAATTGCTTCCAAGGTCGCTTTGTTCCAGAACTGGAGGGGTAATCCTTGAAGTAGGATCCACAGGTTCCTAAAATGGAAGTATTAAGATTTAGGATTAAAGGACAGGCGCCAACGTTTAATCATGAGACTGCTTCCTGTTATAATCCACTTCTGAGATAGTAAAACATTTGCATCTTCTGGGGATTTACAAAGAAACCCCATCCAACCTTGAGACAAGAGGATAACTTCAGGTGCATATCTAAGTAATGGCTTCCATGAGAGTTCTACCCAATGAAAAATGGAGACCTTACAGAGGTAGTTGTAGGAAAGTATGCCAACAAGGCCACAAAGTGCTAAGTTACTAGTCTCTGGAAGCCCAACATCAGCACCTAAAACCATTTTATGAACTGTTTTTTTAGGCCTCCAGACTCGGTGACCTGGTCGAGAGTTCAAATCTGGTTTACTGCCCACCTGTGTCTGGAAATGTTGACAGTGCTCTGTAAAAGAGGGTGCACAGGGAGTGCAAGGAGATGAACGAAAAAGTGAGGGATGAGAAAGAAGACTAGGGGATTTGTGAGAGGGAGTAATATCTTTACCAACAATATCTGCCAAGTCAGAAAAGCCTTCTTTTCTCCAGAGTTCCTCGTTAGCCACATTCATCAGTGTGCTGACATTGGCTTCAACACAAGGTAGGGGGTGTGAGGCCATGTTTTGGGCTTCACCGACTCCAAAGTCCCAGAATCTTTGTAGGAAGACTCAGAAAGGTCAAAGGAATGAGAAAATGCAGTGAAAGAGACTAAGGAATAGTGCCAGAAGTGCAGTGGGTCCTAGACTCTGACTTGCAGAACCACAATACTCTGAAGTGCAGAACCCAAAGAGACAAAGTAGTGCAGAACCCAAAAAGAGAAGGGTAGAAAATGTCTAGGGTAGAAGAAAACTGAGCGTGACTAGAAGGTTCACAAGACTAGAGGACACTCAAGTAGAGACAAAAGCTGCTCAAAAAGACACAAGAAGGAAAGTGTAAAAAGAGGAAGGAAGTTGTGGAGAGATAATAGTGATCCAGCTCACCAGACGCCTCGAATCCCACCAGTTCTTTAGATGTTTAAACTGACATCTTATGCTCACCAGACACCTCAGACCCACCAGTCTCTTCTGACCTTTAAAATGACTTCTTAAGAGGTAAAAAGGAGAGTAATGCTACGAAGCCGATTATGAAAGTGATACTATGAATCTTCCAGTGTTCCATAAATCACTCAAACAAAATGCCGATATAAAATAAAGACAAAGTCTCCTCAGCTTCCAACGATCCACAATAAAACTCAAAATAGCGTGCAATTATTGAATAAATGCAAATGCCTACACCAGGACGGGACAATACGAGAGCAGAACTCAAACTCTAAATAAGGAAAATCAGGGGGCTAATGAATGGAAAGTAGCAGACAATGGAGTAAAAGAGCTAATGGATAAAGAGTCCAAGTCAGGTATCATACTCATATTTGGGTATTCCATACACCACCAAAGCAAAGGATGTAGATTCTCCTGACTACCAAAACTCATTAGTCGGTAGCTCAGCTGGGTAGTAGAAGTCCGCCATTGAAGAAATTTGAACCTGCAACTGGGCGGGAACTTTACCAAACTTAAAACCAGCCCCAGTCATTGTAAGTGTTTCACTTGATGTCCTTCAACCGTGTAAGATGTTGGATGAACAATTTAGCAAATGTTGATTAATATATAACATATGCCTTGAGGTAACATTCCTTGATCACTTATACTACCACAAATATCATATTGCATTTTGTTAGAAATTATGATCTAAAATAGTTATATTAGGAATTTAGTGAATAAAACATTAATGTAAAAGGATACCTACACACTCACATGATTATGTGAGGTGTTTAATTTAGTTTTACTTAGTTCTAGATAATTGTATTTCCGGTTATTGATTTTGGGATATTTATACTCGTTTGCTATTCTACGTAAGGTGGATTTTTGGCCCTTAGCCCTCACGTTTTATTGTTGTAATATTGTTTTCTTCATTAATAAAAGTTACATGTCTGAGTACACTTTGTCAAAGTGGTATCATAGCTGCCATTGTTGGGAGATGTTGATGAGTTAAAGCATGCATCTGCCATTGAAGAAGGTGAAGGAGTTTTTAAGGATTCAATGTGTGGAATAACAAAATTTTGATGGTGAGATTTTATTTCCTATTCTGATTTTTCGAGGGCAAAATCAAGATTGGATTCAAGAGCACGTGTATATTGATCTTTATTTGTGTCGATGGATAACTTTTTTGGTTGGATCTGGGAGCTCTTTTCTAAATTTTAGTCTATATTGGGTCTATCAACTTTTCTATTGGATTTATTAAGTTCATATTGGGACTGTCGGGTTTTGTATTGGGTCTCTGAAATTTTAATGGAGCCATATTTAAATCAATGGTATTAGACAATACTCAATTATTGTGATATTTGAGTGTCTGTTAATAAGATGAAATTTGTAGGTGACAACCATCCTTCTGTTGGTTGGGAACCATTTCCCTATCACTGCATCGAGCAAGCATCTATACCAAATCCATGCCATTGATTCTTCACGACCTGTGATTCTTATATGTTTACACAAAACCCTAGTTGAAGCATCAACCTATAACTAATTTTAATTTGAAATTGAATGGCCTCCATTTGGTGAACCTAGTAAAGCGACCTTGACCTCCATTTAGTGAGTGGTTGAAAGCTTGCTCGCGGCCTCCATTGTGAACCTGATTGGTGAGCATCGACCTAGTAATTAATAGAATACAGTTTGAAAGAAGTGACCCTTGATACGGTAATTAATCAAACAATCACCATGGCATGGAGTTCGAGTAACAAGTTAAAGCCTAGTTCGAGTATCTTACCAACTAGTCCAATCTGTCAGATATTGTAGAAGTGGCATTAGAAAGATATGCTCTTAATAGAAGTAAACCAAATGTGTAGGGACCATTCCTTTCAAAGAGGTTCTTGATCCATGACTCGGTAACCTAGTAATTGTTGTTTGATGAAGTGAATTGTTGTTTGAAAGAAGCCAAGACCTGATAAAGCAAATTGTTGTTTGGTAGAAGTGAATTTACTATTTGAAAGAAGGAGAATGACTTATCCATATGGATTTCGGTGGCCTCCCACCTATTCCAACTGGCTCATTTTGGCAGTTTTCAAGTTTTGCAGTTTTTCCTAGTTTTCGGGTCCCTGACTTCCGGAGTCGTTTTGAGGCCCTAAACAACATTTTTAGGGTTCACCACGGTCAAACTAAGAACAAAGTTAGAGTTTGATGGTAACATGTGTAGTCCTTGAATAGACCTTTCCAACGGGCTATCATGCACATAAAATGGAGATTGTATGCAAAAGTTACGACCACGGGAAGTTGATGTACTAGCTTACCCCAATGGGGCCCACATGACTTTTGGCGCTTCATCTCATAGGGTTAGGTTTTTGGATGTCTAGGGTTTTGGCATTCATGTTTATTATAAAAAAGGCTTGGAGAGTCTCATTGTAACCATCTTCTTGCGAATGAGCGTAGCCGTCACATCTCTTCTCAGAGATAAGCTGCCACCATTCTATACAGGTTGTTTTTCGCTGCATTTTACAGTTTCGACACATTTTCTTATTGAATAGAAACCAATTTTACTGTATCTTTGTTATTCTTGTGTCTCTATGTTAAGAATAAAAATAATCTGTATTCATTTTCATTTTGCTCATAAAATCTGGATCAATGGTATCAGAGCAGTTTGCTCCTTGTAGTTCTTAATGCATGTCCTCAACAAGGTCAGGGTACAAAGAATTGGGTCTCAAGCTTGTTTCTCTTGAGGACAAAATCTCTCACACACCCAAGCAACCTCTCATGGTGATCCTAAAAGGATCCAAAGAAGGCTAAGAATAACTCAGAACTCATAATGGCTCCAGTAGATAGAGAAAGGACAAAAATTCAAAGTTCTCAAAACTCAGTAAAAACAACATGATCACGAAGAGCGCATCGCAAGATTTCTAACGGCGCAAGAGGATCGTCGAACAGAGTTATGGTCTGAAAGATAGTCACAGTCAAATTTGCAATCAAATAGGGCCAGTCAGTAGGGGGGCACATTATCATCCATATTGTTGACGTTAGCATGACGTCAACAACTGACATGGTAGGGTGACGTCATCATTCCATGTGGCAGCACCAAAGGTTTCCATGTGTCACCCACCAATGGGCTTTTCAGGGGTCGATGTGGACCAGTAGAAAAGTGCCACATGGCACTACTCAGGAAGTGCCACATGTCAGTACGGAGTGACAGGGCAACAACGTCATCTAACAAGTGTACCTATCGGTGGGCGCCACGTGGCCCAATCATCGGGCGACACGTGGCATTCCAGAAATGTCCAATATTGACCCATGAATGAATTTTTGTTTTAAAAATACGGCAGGTCCACCAAATCTGGCGGACCACGACAATGTTAGTAGTCGGTGGAAGTATCGATAGCGGATCCGCTAAACTTAGCGGGCAATAGATATATTGCAACATATATATATATATATATATATAAACCAACGTTTAAAATTGGAGACCGGTGGGATTCGACCCCAGAACCTTCGCAATACCCAACGCCTTTACTACTTCACCCATAACTAATGCGCCATGGATGCCACTTGGTATATCCGCTAGTATTAATTACTTAAAAGGTATAATCTGCCCAGAGCCAAAAGGGGGGAGAGGCATGGACCATACGGAATAGCATGCATGGATTTCGAGACGGGACTATCATAATTGCAGGTTGTAGAGGGCACGCAAATTGAGACAGAATTCCTCTTGGGCCTGGGAGTGCCAGAGTCGGATTGGAGCGTGGAGACAACATTTTTGGGTAATTCGATGTCATGAATCTAGTGGTGATGTATGCTTTTTGATCTGAGCATTATTTTTGCAGCTTGATTTCAAAATATATTTATGTATTTGCCAAATTCTTTTGTTGAGTTAATGAAAGAGCCTACCCATTTGAGAGCAGGACTTGGAGATATAGTCCACCGGGGATGAACTCCGTTATCAAGTTTTTGTGTTCAGATCTTATGCTTATGTCTCTTCATTTTTAAGTTTTCCCTTCTTTAATGGTGCACTTTAATTTATGCTCATTTAATGCAATTCTTTGTAAATCACGATGAAAAGATCCTGGATCATGTTGGTATTAGAGCAATCGTCTTTGACTTGAATTGTTGAGTGTGAATACTTACTAGGGCCAAGCATAAGCAGAGTGAAGGAACTCTTAAGACTTTCGATCCCGAAGTTGGTAGTGTATCTAGAAGGAAGAAAATGGCAGAAGAGGACAAGCGTGATGAATAGAAGAAAAACTTTCACATGGTCTTTTATCACATGTCAGCAATGGTCGAGCGAATGTATGGAGATTATGAGAAGAGGATGAAGAAGAAAGGGAAGAAAAAGGAAGCACATGCAGATGATGATGCTTCAGTAAACCAAGGGGCTGGAGGAGATCCTCCTGAGCCTCCGTCTTCACCTTCAAGTTCTAGTTCTTCTTCCTTTGAGCATTCTCATCATTCTAGCAATAAAGCCTCTTTTAAGAAACTATTATTAAAACACAGGTTGAAGTGTATTGTTGTGTCCAACATATTGATGAAGAGGAAGTTAAAGTGCAACTGACTTCTCTTCGGTTGGAAGGCACTGCTCTCGTATGGTGGGAGAGCAAGCTTCAGGACAGAAGTATGTGTGGTAAGCTTCTTTCCTCATGGTCAGAATTTAAATTATTGATAAGGAAGCAATTTTATCCATTAGGATATTTACATAAAGCAATGATGGAATGGAAAACTTTAAGGCAAAGTAAAGGACAAATTGTACAAAGTTTCACAGAAGAATTTAGGAAGAAATCTCTTGCATTGAACATTCCTTTGGATTCTTATGAGACTTTAATGAAGTATATTGGCGCACTTCACAGTTATATTCGACATACTTTGCTCTTGTTTAACCCCACTAGTCTTGACGGAGTTTGTCTGCAAGCCACTCACCTTGAGAATAGGGGGAAACATGTTCATGAAGATCCCACAAAGAAACCTTTTGATTTCCCACAGAAGACTTTTAAGAAGTTTAAAAAAAAGGACAAGAAGACTGCTACAGTGACGAGAGAAGGAAGAAAACCATCTTGCACTCATTGCAAGAAGAGCGGTCACAATGAGGAACACTGTTGGAAACTGCAACTGGAAAAGAAACCGAAATAGTTTGGTGGAAAGGGGAAGACAAAGACCGTTGCTACAGTACAACAAGATCTTGGTTTCGATTCAAGAGATGAAGGAAAGATCACAGCGGTTGGAGTACAAGGTAAAGATTCTCTTCACGTTAGTTCTAGTTCCAATGATGAATCTCATGTTGATGAATGAAAGAGGAATGAGTTATTTCACATAAGAGTTGTATCTAAACATACTAAGATAGATACATTATTTGATATGGGTTCCCAAGTAAAATTAATATCTGAAGCACTTGTCAAGAAAATAGGTATTCAAACGAAACCACATCCGAAACCTTATCCTCTTGGTTGGGTATGTGACAAAGCAAAACTTAATGTCACCAAACAACGTAGGATCAGATTTTCTATTTCTTCAAAATTGATTGATGAAGTTGATTTGGATGTTGTACCACTTGATATATGTGGCATAGTGTTGGGAAGTCCTTATCTTTATGATAGAAAAGCAGTCTTCTTTCATCATGAGAACAAATACCACCTTACTAAGGGGGGAGTGGAATATATTGTTAGAGCTCACAGTATGAGGGTAAATACAACACTTGTTAGTGCAGGGAAATTGAAAAGACTCATAAACACTAATAAAAGATATGTACTCATGGTCGTCAGAGAGAAAGATGTCGAGACAACCGACGCTTTCCAAGGGTGTGATCCATCTCATAAAAATGAATTAATTGATCTTGTTTCTAAGTATTATGTTATTTTTCAGGAACCAGACGGATTACCTCATAAGAGGGAAATCCAACATGAGATACATCTTTAGCAGGATTCTCCTCTTCTTAATGTTGGCATGTACAGGATGTCAGTTGTGGAGATGACAAAGATCAAGAAGCAGGTACATAACTTATTGGATCAAGGGGTCATCAGGCCCAGTTCATCTCCTTGTGGTTCTCCGATCGTGATTGTGCCAAAAAAAGATGACACATGGCGAATGTGTGTCGATTATTGGGCCTTAAATAAAATCACGATGAAAAATCGATACCCTCTTCCTCGCATAGATGATTTACTTGATCAATTGAAGAATGTTGTCTATTTCACTAAGTTGGATTTGCACAATGGATATCATCAAATCAGAGTCGCAGAACATGATGCATGGAAAACTACCTTTAAAACCAAACATGGATTGTTTGAGTGGTTGCTTATGTCGTTTGGGCTTTGTAATGCTCCGACAAATTTCATGTGTGTGATGAGTGATGTATTCAGGCCTTTCATAGATGACTTTGTGATTGTATATTTAGACTACATTCTTGTTTTTAGTGGGACTTGGGATGAACATGTTGTAAGTTTTAAACCTGTGAAGTAAAGCAATGCATATAGATTCTTAAGCAAAACAAAATTTAATCAATGGCTCATACACAGAGTACACATAGATTTTATACCGGAAACCCCCAACCGGGAAAACCTTTCTTATATTCATTATCTCGAATTTCACCATTCACTATACAATATATACAATGTTCTTAGGTATTTCATAGATACCAAAACCCTAATCCCTAAAACTGAGATTATTTTTAGTAAACCGCTAAAAATAGCAAAAACCGCCCAAAAAAAAATTTCGGGGCAACGCCTGGTGTCGAACGTTGCACGTAACTAGGGGGGGCATACCTGCCCCCCCCTAGGAAAGCGCCCAGCGCACACGACACACACAAAACACTGGTACAAGGGATCGTCAGACGCAATTGTCGTATTTGAAGCTCCCACACACACATGCAAAGAATATAACACATACCCAATACATGTGAGGCATGTAAAGCAAGTATTAGATACTTTGCAAAGGGAGAAGTTGTATGTAAAGTTGTCTAAATGTGAATTTGGCAAGACTGCACTTGTGTACTTAGGTCATATTGTAGGAGGAGGACAATTGAAAATTGACCCTTCCAAAGTTGATGTAATTGTAAATTGGCTTGAGCGAAAAAGTGTAACCGAAGTTCAAAGCTTCTTAGGTGCAGTCCAATATTGGAGGAGATTCATTCCCAACTTCTCCTTCATAACAACTCCTTTGCATGCCTTAACCAATGTGAAGAACATTTTTCAATGGGAAGGAAAGCAACAAAAAGCTTTCGACACTTTGAAGGGGAAGATCAATACTGCACCAGTATTAGCACTGCCGAATCTTCAACAACCTTTTGAGATTGAGACAGATGCCAGTAGATATGCCATGGGTGCAGTACTAATGCAATAGCGTAAGCCTATCTGTTACCACTCTGAAACTTTTAACCAAGCTGTTGTTAACTATCCTACATATGATAAAGAGTTGTATGCATTAGTCCATAGTGTAAAGAAATGGAAGCACTACTTGTTAGGGAGGGAAACAATCATACATACAGATCACCAACAATTACAGTATCTTCAAGCATAGACCAAATTGTAACAATCTCGACACTACAAGTGGATGGGTTTTCTACAACAGTTTCACTTGGTAATCAAGTACAAAAAGGGTACAAGTAACAAGGTAGTTGATATGCTTTCTTTATCTCATGATAGCTGTATAAAACAATATGCCATCGATGAAGATTTTAAAGAAGTATATATGAAATTAACCCTTGGTGCACAGGTAGAGAACTATTGTCTACAGGGGAAGTTACTCTACCATCTTGGAAAGCTATGTATTCCTACAAGTGAACGAGTCCATGTAATACGAGAAGCTCATACTTCTCTTGTGTCTAGGCATTTTGGGATAGGAAAAACTATGGCTCATTTGCAGAGGTTTTTTTACTGGCCTCAAATGAAAGCAATTGTAACTAAATTTGTAAAGGGGTGTGTGATGTGTTCTACTTGTAATCCCACCAATAGAAAACCGGGGCTATACTCACCACTTCCTGTTCCATCCCATCCATTGGAAAGTATCTCCATGGATTTTGTAGGGGGTTTACCAATGACCAAAGGGGGTCATGATTATTTGTATGTTATAGTGGAAAGGTTCAGCAAGATGTGTATCTTGATGCCTTGTAAAAAGTAGATCATTGTTGAGCAGACTGTTAATCTCTTCTTTCAGCATGTTTGGGTTGACTTTGGATTACCCACATCTATCGTCTCGGATTGAGACACTCAATTCCTTGGGGACTTTTGGACTAGCTTGTAGAGAATGATGGACACCAAATTGAAGAGGAGCATTGCTTTCCATCCATAGACAGAGGTGGAAAACCGAACAGTGGTACTTTTGCTTCGAGGCTACTGCAGCAAGCGTCCCAAGGTATGGGATGAATAGATACCCTATGTACAACATGTGTACAACCGAGCTTTACATTCATCCATTCATAGTTCACCTTTTGAGACATGTTTTGGGTACCTGTCAAAGGTTCATTTGGACTTGATGTACAGGAGAGATACCGATGTAAATGAAGAACAAGCAGAGGACAGAGCCCGCAAGTTCATCCAGAGGATTCTGCAGATACACCAGGCAGTCAGGGAACAGTTAGAGAAAAGTCAAGCATAGTATAAAGCTCGACATAACAAGCATATGGTTGATTATCAATTCCAGGTTGGAGATTGGGTATGGCTTCACATTAGCAAGGAGAGATTGAAGGGTGAAGGCAAGAAACTCAAGCCCATTCATTATGGACCCTTCACTATCTTGGAGAAAAGCGGTACCAATGTTTTTCGTTTGGATTTTCCATCTTATATGCAGATTTACTCAGTTGTGAACATTAAGAACTTAAAACTTTTTTAGCCTCCCATGAGCATGGATCAAGACGAGGAAGTTTCAATACCATCAGTTTTCACCTGAGTACTTGGATGAGATATAGGAGGATATCATCCTGGACAAGAGGACGAGGACTTCATGCAGGGGTGATGTTGATTATCTTCGAGTAAGCTTAAAAGGCACACATCCAAACAAGGCAAAGTGGATCAAGAAGGACAAAGTGAGGGGACTTTTCCCTCACTTACCAGTTGATTGATGAAATCTTTTGGTGGTCCAAAAAGCTCTTAGTGGGAAGGCATGATCCAAAAAGGATCTAGAGAAGGCTAAGAATAACTCAAAACTCACAAAGGCAACTGAAAACGGTCAGAATGGCTCCAGTAGACAAAGAAAGAGAAAAAATTCATAGTTCCCCAAACTCAGTAAAAATGGCATGATTGTGAAGAGCACATCACAAGATTTCTAACGACACAAATGGCTCATCAAACGGAGTTAAGGATTGAAAGATATTTGTGGTCAAAGTTGCAGTCAAACAGGGCCAGTCAACAGGGGGCCACATCATCATCCGTACTACTGACGTTACCAGCTGACATGGCAAGGTGAAGTCATCGTATGAGATGCTGACATCAACATGCCATGTGGCAACACCAAAGGCTTCCACGTGTCACTCACCAATGGGCTTTCAGGGGTCCATGTGGACCAGTAGAAAAGTGCCATGTGGCACCCCCATGCGACACCACATGGCACCACCCAGGAAGCGCCACATGTCAGAATAGAGTGACAAGGCAACAACGTCAGCATACAGGTGTACCTATCGGTGGGCACCATGTGGCCCAATCATCGAGCGACACGTGGCATCCCGGAAATGTCCAAGATTGACCCGTGAACGAATTTTTGTTTTAAAAATATGGCAGGTCCGCCAAATCTGGCAGACCACGCCA
>JZKD02S1676155.1:1074499-1109830 GCA_000966675.3 Picea glauca
TATATATATATATATATATATATATATATATATATATATATGCTCGTTTTCATTACTTAAAAGGTACAATCTGGCCAGAGCCGAAAGGGGGGAGAGGCGCAAACCATACAAACTAGAGGGCATGGATTTCAAGACATGATTGTCATAATTGTAGGTTGCAGAGGGCACAAAAACCGAGACAGAATTCCTGTTGGGCATGAAAGTGCCAGAGTCGGATCGGAGCATGGAGACAGTCACTTTTGGGTAATTCGATGCCACGAATCCAGTGGTGATGTTTGTTTTCTGATCTGAGCATTATTTCTGCAACTTGATTTCAGAATGAGGTATATTTATGTATTTGCCAAATTATTTTGTTGAGTTAATGAAAGAGCCTACCCATTTGAGAGTAGGACCCAAAGATGTAGTCCACTAGGGACAAACTCTGTTATCAAGTTTTTGTGTTCATATATGATGCTTATGTCTCTTCATTTTTAAGTTTTTCCTTCTTTAATGGTGCACTTTAATTTATGCTTATTTAATGCAATTCTTTATAAGTCACAATGAAAAGATCCTGGATCATGTGGCGAGAGAAAAGAATGACAACAGAACATGAAATCCTTTCAAAATGTTGCTCGAGGAATCCCTCACGCAACAAAGGAACGAAATGATGGATAGTTTTGCGCAAATCCTTCGACGACTACCAATAGGCAATGCATCTTCCTCAAACAGAGGCGCCACCCCCTTGAAGGTACAAATCAACTTTGATATTCCCATACTTGAAGGTCAGATAGACGTAGATGTTGTAGACAAATGGTTGAATCTGCTATAAGGGCATTTTTCTGTCCATAACTTTTTGAATAGACAAAAGATTACTTTTGCGCTCCTCAAAGTAGTTCCCCACGTCAAAGATTGGTGGGAGACTTTCTATGAGGAAAAGGAAATAGATAAACCCTCATTATTTATAGTCGCGGTCACCTGGGAGTCCTTGAGGGATGTTATCAAGGAACAATACTACCCTGTCGAAAGTTATGACGACCTGTATACAAAATGGACCACACTACGACAGGAAAGAGACCAAGTAGTGCTAGAGTTCACAAATATCTTCCATACCTTGCGCACCAAGCTGGGTCAAATATTTTGAGTGACATCTGGTGCTCAAGTATCGTGGTGGTCTGCATAGATACATCCAAGCCGAAATGGAGTTTTTGGACATCTTGTCCTTGGGCGCGACCTATCGATATGTCGTCAAAATCAAGCAAAAGCTTAAACAAAAAACGCAACAATTTGGGTATGGGAACCCCTCACATCAGAAGCAAGTAAAGGGAAGCCTCAACCCGCAAAACAAAGGACAAAGCAAAGACGGACAACCATGGGACAACCATTCTAGGCCGGAAGCAAAGAAGGACACCAGAAAGACAAATAAAGATACTAGGAAGTGGTGTGACTTCCATAAGAGCCCATCGCATAATACTGTTGATTGCCACTCCAAGCAATCGCTGGCGGCTAAGGTGAAAGCCTCTGAATTAGATGTAGGTTTTGACTCTGATTTAGAACCAAAAAAGGGGAGATAGATCATTGACACGGAAACCAGTGCCACCGTTGCTACTACCAAGGTCCAGCCCAGTGAACCAGACGATCCAGAAGAAGATGAGCTCCTCTTTCATTCACAGAAGTGGGTAAAAGGCACCCCGCTGCACTTTATCATTGATAGCAGTAGCCAGATGAACCTCATCTCAGAAGAGGTCGTCAAGCAACTAGCCTTACCAACAACATCGCACCCGCAACCCTACACCATTGGATGTCTCCGCCAAGGAAGCAATCTCCACGTCAACCAACAGTTTTGCATGTCGTACGACATCAAACCCTTCAAAGATGAGGTATTGTGTGATGTTTCTCCTCCCAAAGTTTGTAATGTTCTTTTGGGCCAACCTTATTTATGGAAACGCCATGTTTTATATGAGTTTAAGCCTCACAATGTTATTATTACTTTGAACAGGAAATTATACAGGATACCCGAGGCAGTCCCACCTAGTGTTATTTGCTTGATCTCTGCCAAGCAATGCAGGAAGGTTAGTTTGTCTTCTTCATGATTCACTCTCAGAGTGAGCGAAAGATTGCAGCCACATTGAGGGCCTCTATGGCTGACCTCTCCACACAGCAGAAGTAAGTGGACAAGGTCATGGTAGAATATAAAGATATCTTCTCCTCACCTACCAGGGTACCTCTGCACTATTAGGTCAAGCATCCCAACGATCTAACCCCCGGCGCACCGCTGCCCAATCGGCCAGTCTATCGCCTCTCTATGTTAGAGAATGAGGAGATCAAGCGACAGATCCAAGAAATTCTCCATAAGGGGCACCTCCATCCCATCTCATCAGCTTGTGGGAGCCCAATCATGCTGGTACAGAAGAAAGATGGGACCTCACGACTCTGCATTGATTACTGGGCCCTGAATAAAATCACAGTCAGGAACCAGTACCCGATTCCCATAATCGACGATCTCCTTGATCAACTCAAGGGGACCAAATACTTCAGTAAGATTGATTTGAATTCTGGCTACCACTAGGTCCCCATAGAACAAACATATGTATGGAAGACCGCCGTCAAGTCAAAAGAAGGTCTTTTTGAATGGTTGGTCATGCCCTTTGGTTTAACAATTGCTCCAATAACTTTCATGAAGATGATGGACGATATATTGCGACCTTTCACTAATACTTTTGTAGTGGTGTATCTGGATGAAATCCTCATCTACAATAAGACTTGGGCGGAAAACTTGCTGCATATTCAACAGGTTTTGCACACCCTGTAGTAACACAAGCTATATGCCAACTTGGAAAAATGCTCCTTCAGCATGGACAAGGTGCAATACCTAGAATACATCATGGATCAACATGGTGTGCATGTGGATCCAACCAAGATATAGGTCATCTGTGACTAGCCAACCCCAACCACATTCACTGAGCTTCGGAGCTTCTTAGGCCTTGCCAATTTCTATTGTAGGTTCATGTTGGGATTCTCCCATATTGCATGGTCCCTAAGCCAAGTAACCAGGGGTAGTGGTAAGGAAAAATTTGTGTGGGGCCTATCCCAACAACAAGTGTTCGATGATTTAAAGCAATGCTTGTGCTCAGCCCCAGTACTTTCATTACTAGACCTGTAACAACCCTTTGAGATCGAGACAAATGCTTCAGACTATGTTGTGGGCACAATTCTCACTTAGCACGGCCACCTCGTGGCCTATTATAATGAAACATTATCAGATGTTGTTTGTAAGTACCCTACTTACAACAAAGAAATGTACTCCATTGTGCAAGCCTGTCACCAGTGGAGACATTACATTCTCGGGAAGGAGACAATCATCCACATGGATCATAAGCCATTGCAATTCATGCAGACACAAGGAAAATTGCAGAATGACCTCCATCATAAGTGGTCCACATACTTGTAGTAGTTACACCTCAACATCAAGTATAAAACAAGCAGTACCAATCGAGTTGTTGATTGCCTCAGTCGACCTCCAGTCATGACACTCACCACGGTGCTAGACTCTTGTGACCACGGGACCTCTGGATGGCCCAACCTCTATGAGATAGACCCTGACTTCGCCACCACATACCAAATGTTTGACACAAACTTAGTTGTCGCTAATTTCCATCTTTAATACGGGCTATTGTGTCGACTGGGCCATCTCTGCATTCCATCAAGCGAGCGAGTGAAGCTGATTTGGGAATCCCACTATAGTCGGGTGGCAAGACACTTCAACATCGAAAAGACAGTGGCAGTGTTGCAGAAACATTTCTATTGGTTGAAACTTCAACAAGATGTCAACAAGTATATCAGGTCCTGCACTACCTGTATTATTACCAAACTGACCACTAAGAAATAGGGCATGTACACCCCCTGCCTACTTTTGACAGGCCATGGGAATCCATCTCAATGGACTACATGTCGGGCCTTCTTTCCACCAAGAGGGGAAATGACTGTGTCTTTGTGGTTGTTGATCGCTTTTCCAAGATGGTGATCATGGCCGCCTGTAAGAAGAGCATCACATCAAAGGCCACTGCCAAGCTCTTCTTTGAACGATTCTGGGTACATTTCAGAATTCCACAAACCATTGTCTCTGATCGGGATAGTCAGTTCGTCAGCACATTCTGGTCGAGCCTCTGGTCACTGCTGGACACCAAGCTCACCAAATACACTGCCTTCCACCCCTAGACAGATGACCAAACTGAGGTCGTCAATCGAATGATTGTGCATATCCTGCACATGTACAATTACAAGCACCCCCGCACATGGGATGAGAGTCTTCCCTATGTTCAGGATAGCTACAACAAATCCCTACATAGCTCAACCGGCCACAACCCCTTTCAGGTCGGGATGGGATTCCAACCATTGGGTCCCATGGATGTTGCACTACCTCCAGCATCCACCATGGCCAATTCATCACCTCCTCCAAATGAAGCTGACAAAGCCTCCCGGTTCATTGAGTGAATCTAGCACATCTGCCAATAGGTTCAAGATGTTTTACAGAAGTCCAATTCCAAGTACAAGTAGCGCCATGATCAACATCGGGTGCCACATAAGTTTCAGGTGAGAGACAAAGTGTGGTTACACTTGCAGAAAGAATGCCTTATAGGGACCCATCGAAATCTTTGTCCACTCTGTTATAGACCTTACACCATCACCAAGGCTGTGGGTGACAATGCTTTTGAGCTCAACATTCCCCCTTTCCTTGGCCTGCACCCAGAGTTCAACGTGGATCTCCTTTAGCCATACTTCCCACCATTGTTGGATACCTCAGAGATGGCAGAACAATTGACACCAAAAGAGATCAACCCTGACTACATGCAATAGGCATCCAATGATCATATTCTAGACATACATGTCAATGGCACTCGCCAACAAAGGATCCAACTTTATCAATTTGTCAAAGCAAGGGAGCTACTGCACCAAGGGAAGTGGCTCACCCAGGGCCAAATTCAACAGAAATTTCCTCATCTGATGGGGGCACTCAATGCAATGGAGACCATTGCTTCCTAAGGGGGGAGGATTGATCTAGATGAATTTCAGTGGCCTCCCACCTATTCCAACTGGCTCATTTTGACAGTCTTCCAGTTTGACAGTTTTTTCCTAGTTTTTGGGTCCCTGACTTCTGGGGCCATTTTGATGCCCTAAACAACTTTTTTAGGGTTCGCCACTATCATACTTTATACAAAGTCAAACTATGACGACAACATGTGTAGTCCTTGGATAGACCTTTCCAACGGGTTAGCGTGCGCCTAAAATGGAGATCGTATGCAAAAGTTACGACCCCGAGAAATTGATGTACTAGCTTACCCCAATGGGGCCCACATGACTTTTGGCACTCCGTCTCATAGGGTTAGGTTTTTGGATGTCTAGGGTTTTGGCATTCCTATTTATTGTAAAAAAAGGCTTGGAGAGCCTCATTGTTACCATCTTCTTGCAAATGAGTGCAACCATCACATCTCTTTTCATAGATAAGCTGCCACCATTCTAGCAAGCTTATTTTCCGTTGCATTTTACAGTTTCAACACATTTTATTATTGAATAGAAACCAATTTTATTGTATCTCTGTTATTGTATATCTATTATTCGTGTGTCTCTATGTTAAGAATAGTAATAACCTGTATTCATTTTCATTCTACTCATAAAATCTGGATCAACGACCCTTGACCTATGGTGTTTCCACGCAGCGTTGCAAACTTTTAAAGACTGGCGGAGACCGCTTTCAAACTTGATGAAACCCTAACAAAGAATTACTAAAGTAATTTTATTTTGAATGGTTTAGTTCATCGAAGATTTTTCTCAATATGTTTGATATGATTGTAATGATTATGAACGGAAAGTGCACATAAGCAAAGTGAGAACACGTAAGGTTAATTGGTAAAGTATTGCATCCTATTTTTTGTTGCAGTATATATTTAAATTTGTATCAACATTACTAATGTTGATTAGAGAACAATAAATCTCAATAAGACACTCTTTAATGAGACTATATGTGGGTCAAGGCCAAGCGAGCACTTCATCTTCTAAGGGTTTCTACTCAAGATGTATCCTCTTCAAATCATGAAAAGATTCTCATTATGTTCATAAATTTGAAGACGATATCACTATGACATACCAAAACCTTGTCAAGGATGAAAGATGTGATGGTTGTCAATTTGTCTTCCTCAAGCAAGTATATACTAGCATCACAAGATGCTTCCTCTGGAACAAGAGGGAGTACAACACCCTTAATAGAAACTTTGCCACAAGTTTTGGCATTCAAGTCTCCTTCTTGAGGTCTAGTGGGGCCTTTGAGCTCTTGATTTTTCGGATCTTGAATACACCCCTCTTCTAGTGAGTTAATGAGGGCATGCAAATCTTCCAATTTGTCTTTTACTTCAGGCGATAATTCCTTTGAGAGATTACTATGAAGCTCAAGTAGGGGATGTTTTATTTCCATTTTATTGTCATGGAAAACATCAACCCAATCAATAGTTCAATATCTTTTTTAAAGGCTATGGGTTCATCTTTGCTTTCTTGATTGTGTTGTGGCTCAGTTTTGACCAAGTGTTAGCATAGTGCATAGTTCAACAAAGACGAATCAACATAAACCATGAGACTAGATGTTGTAGGGATTTTGTACCCTGCAGGAGCTGAGCTCCCTTGGGTTCTTCCTATACCTAAGACAAAGATAGAAGTGCAAGCCACATAGTTTCCTAGATCTAATCTATATGATAAGTAACTAGGGGAGAGTGGCAGAGGATCACACCTTATTTATTACAGTTGTCATTGCACGCCCCTGGTTGGCCTTTCGTTCTACAATCGTTCTTGCTCCAAATGATACAGATCTACATGCAAGGAAACAAGAGACCTTCCAAAGATCAAAGAAATCATATAGACATAAGATCTACTAACAAGTCATATCTCATAACATTATTATATCTATGCAAATGGGAATTTATGAACAAATAACCAATCGTATAGAGGGAAACACTTAGTACACTTTCTATTAAAACATCATAACAACAATATAGCTTACATATGAAGTAGTTGATGAACATATATCTCTCCAAGCTCTTTGCCCAAGCCTTGAATCCAAACCACCAACATAAGTTCGCTAATATGTTTCTCCTCCCTTCTCATGGGAAATGGTTTAGTTCTTATAGGACTTTAGGGATAAGACCAAAGAGTAATTAGGATAAGATCTTCGAGCTCTCAATAATAGCCTTCTCAAGACTAGACCCCGAGAAATCAGAGGAGGATCTCATCCAATTGCAACCAAGTCCAAAAATAGAGCTTCTGGGCGCGATCACGACCAATACACATAGACAAAACGATCAATTACCCCAAGGAAGACTAGGGCGAGCAACCAACCCCTTTGGTTGCCCCCTTAAGGAAGGTAAAGGGCGACCAAAGCGAAATTGAGCCAGAAACTGAGGGAGAAAGGGATAAAAATGGTTGTTTGAGTGTATGAACTCAAGGGGATGATGTCCAAAGGGTTACGGGGTTAATGACTGTATAATAGATGCCCCCTAAAGTGTGAGGTCAGAAGAGATGTCTGATGGCCGAAATACTTTACCAATAAAAGGCACAAAGTTGTGGGAAAAGAATCTTGGAGAAGAGCATCACCAGTTCTGTAGAAAAATTTCCCCAAGGCGGGCATACCCATGCTCGGTAAAAATACTAAAGCATAGCTGCCAATAATACACTGTGTATCCGTGCAAGATGCATATGACTAGGCCATGGCCACCAAAATACACCGTGGATCCATGTCACAAGTGAGATCATAGTGTATCAATCAATGAGATGACTCGATGATGGAGCAATATCTGAAGTATTCGTAACAAATCACCAATGCAGCTTGGGAGAGAGAATCAACAAACAGGAACAACAACTTCTCCCAAGGTCTTCGACTTACATCTGAAAGGTATGAATCTACAACATACGAATAAGTGAGTTGATGTCAAGCATGGTATAAACCGTTGGATTTGTTGATGATTACAGTTGCGTGAGACATCCTCCAGAACACAGACTGAGTGAGTTTGCCCGAGAGAAAGCCCATGAGTTGGGTGTGTGGTTCCTCTCTGAGAAAAAGAATGAACGTTGTGTGCCCCTGTGTGGGGTGAGGAAGCCCATGAGTTGGGTGTGCCCATGAGCTAGGTGTGTGGTTCCTCTCTGAGAGGAAGATGGAATGTTGTGTGCCCTTGAGAAGGGAAGGAGCCCATGCAATGGGTTTATTGTTCTCCTCTATACAGAGAGTTGAGATGATACTCCAAATGATTCTCCTGTGTAATGTAGTGAGAAAGAAGATCTATTGAGTTGGACGTGCATGTGGCTAAGAACAGGTGAATGTGTGGAAAATCCCATGAGTTGGGTGCATTGTTCTGAGATAGAGATGAAACGATGTATTATCCTCCTATGAGCAGAGAGTTGAGATCATGTGATACTCTAGATGATTCTCCTGTGTAATGCAGTGAGAAAGAAGATCTATTGAGTTGGACATGCATGTGGCTGAGCACAGGTGAACGTGTGGAAAATCCCATGAATTGGGTGCATCGTTCTAAGACAGAGATGAAATGATGCATTATCCTCCTCTGAGAAGAGAGTTGAGATGATGTGATACTCCAGATGATTCTCTTGTGTAATGCAGTGAGAAAGAAGAGTTGTTGAGTTGGACGTGCTTGTGGCTGAACATAGGTGAATGTGATCCTAGTGGCTAAGCACTAGTGAGTGTGGTTCTCCTGTGAGACGCACTGAGATAGAGATGTGGACATCCATGTGGCTGAGCACAAGTAAACGTGATCCTAGTGGTTGAACACTCGTGAGTGTGGTTCTCCTGTGAGACGCAGTGAGATAGAGATGTGGACATCCCTATGGTTGAGCACATATGGATGTGCTCCTAGTGGCTGAGCACTAGTGGGTGTATCAGATGCCTTTCTATATTGTTCAAGAGTCAGATTTACATGTAACCCTATTTGTGATGTAAAGGGTACAGGTCGGCCCCACCATAAAGTGAAAGATAATTAATGTAAAAGATAATTAATATGGTAATTATTAATTATATTATGAGTTATTGAGGTCAACCCTATTGTGCCAATAGAAACCATTGTTGATAGGTTTAGTCTAATATAAGTAAAGGTAAATTCCCCATTGAGGAATCATAACACAAGTGTGAGTTTGGAAATTTCAGCAAGTACTTACTTCTTGGGAAACGTGCGCACCTCTCTTGGGCGCTAGTCTTCTAGGGTTTGTGAGCACCCTTTTGTGTGCTAGTCTTTTATGTTGGTGGAGGTCTTTGTATTGAAGAATATAACAAAGGATTGGTTGGGTTTTCTTCCCTTATTGAGAAGGGTTTCCAAGGATACTTCTTGTGTACTTGTGCATGGTGTTTCTTCTTGTGATCTTAGTTGCTGCAACAAATTCTCTATGGTTTAAGTAAAATGCTAAAAATGGAATGAACTTCATGCTTAAGCCTAGATTATTGAAAAATCAACATGGTATCAGAGCATAGGTCTTGAAGAACCCATTGCACAAGCTTCTACCAATCATTCCTCCTCTTTGAAGAACTGTATGGCCCTCTTATGGTTTCCAGAAAATCTGTACGACCCTCTTCTTTTGGGTGTTTCAACACTTCACAGTTGGACGTTGGGTCTAAAATTTGGACATGAGGGTAAGGCTTCCTTCAGTGCACCTCCAGAAACTCTCAAAGTGAATTTTTTGGGAATTTTGGATTTTTGGCCCTAAGGTTTCTAGGGTTCCACAAATTTCTGCAGTTTTCTGGTTTTAGGCTTTCTACAGCTCCTTGAAGAGGCCCCTCAAGATTACTTGTGTTCTTATGAATTTCAAGGCTTATTGTTGGCAGTCATAAGCCCAACAAAACCTAAAGTTGCTAACCTAGCCTAGCCATTAGGTTTTCTAGCCCAGTTGACAAGGGTTTGTGAAGAATCTAAAAATATGATGAACAAAACTATGATGGAAGATAAGCTTGATGGAATAAGCAACTTTAAGTTCCTAGAAGACAAGACTTCAGAGGAAGACTTATTGTGGATGATACAAAAAGGTTTACTAGAGACAACTATCGTTGAATGGAAGGAAGATGACGTCAAGACAAGGAAGCCAATCATCTACTAAGCTCTTACATTGAAGGGCCAACTTCAAAATAACAAGATGACAAAAGGTGACACCGTGACTACCTTCTTCACGTAGATCTCAGAGGATAGAGATCAACCAGGTGCCATTGAGAAATCATATCAGCACCCTCAGGTATGCACTTGTAAATATTATTTGTATCATTATCATGAGGGAAATTACAGGAGGAAGGAACCCTTCCTGAAAACATGGATCGAGAGGGATCTCAATGCATTCAGAGGAACAAACACACTGGAAGTGAAGACTCCAAGTTTGATTGTTTTAATTATCATGCCTCTAAACTACATTTCTAAAGTTTGCTACATTACAAGTAGGTGTTGTGGCCGTGACAACAATCCTTAAATTGTTTTGATTCTAGAGATGTACGCATTATTCTCCTTTAGGAGATATTCTTGTTTTGTTTCCTTTTGTTTGTTTTCTTGTTCCAGGCAGGTTAACAACAAAGGAAAATGGTTATATTTCAAACTTCAGAGGGAGTAAAAACTATTTGAGAAGGAGGATGAACAAAACCATCATTGAGGAAACCATTGCAATAATGCATGATCAGAATCCTTTTATGATTTTATGGGCAGAAGCATGCATGACACTTATATGTTCAAAACATGAGTCTTCACCAGATTTTGAAGAAACATAACTTCTGAAGAAGCCTTCACCGGAGTGAAGCCTGAGATTGAACACTTCAGGATATTTGGGTGCCTAGTATATTTTCATGTACCCAAAGAGAAGAGGTCAAAGCTAGAACCTTCAGGGAGAAATGATACATTTATGAGATAACAAGTGAATCTTCAAAGACATATCAGATCTACATCCTTGGTCAAAGACAAATAGAGACAAGCAAAGATGTTGCCTTTGAAGAAGAGATAGCCTGTCAAAGATCCAGAGAATCTAAGATGGAGATTGACAGTGAGACAATACCTTCTCCCCCTTTAACAATTCAGAGGGAGACAAACATTATTCCAGCCAATTCAGTTGCTCTAGTTGATATGTCTAGAGATATTGCAGTAGGGCATAAAAGGAATTCCCAGCCTCGACAAACTCTACAGGAGTCAGAGGAACATACAAGCCCCTCAAGGCACATCCTGAGAGAGCAAAAGAGATTTTTGAACTACCCCTCAGTCATGAGCCACTTCATTGATTCTGAGTCGTCTTGTCATAGAGAAGCGACAGGTGAACAAGTATGGCAAGATGCCATGACAGAGGAATACTAGTATATCTTAAAGAATGATGTATGAGATATTGTTCTGAGACCAGATGGGAAGTCTGTGGTGACTTCCAAGTGGATCTATAAGATCAAGCATGAAACTGATGGAAGTGTCAAGAAATACAAAGCGAGATATGTAGCCAGAGGATTCCCACAAACAAAGGGAGTTGTCTATGATGAGACACTTGATCCAGTAAGCCTGATACACCTCCATCCGTACTACCATCAATGAGTTGGAAACTACATCAAATGGATGGATTCTTGATGAGTTTGGGTTTTCAGAGGATTCCCACAAACAAAGGGAGTTGTTTGTGATGAGACACTTGATCCAATAAGCCTGATACACCTCCATCAGTACTACCATCCATGAGTTGGAAACTACATCGGATGGATGGATTCTTGATGAGTTTGGGTTTTCAGCAAGAGTGTTGTTGATCCAAGCCTATATTATTACATCGTTGGTGATGAGAGACTGATTTTGATGACTTATTCAGGAAGTCGTGTTGTTGGATATAAGTAAACCTTGACTTCTGATTTCGAGATGAAGGATCTGGGTATGATGCACTACTTCTTGGGACAAGAAATATGACAAAGGACCAATGAGACTTTTCCTAAGTCAAGGAAAATATACAGTGGGGATATTAAAGAAGTTCAGTATGATAGAATGAAAATCCATGACTACACCGATGGTGATGGATTTGACGAAAAATAAATGATGATGATTTAGACAAGATTGATCCACATATGTACCGACAACTAATTGGATCATTGATGTATCTGGTTAAAACCAGACCTTATATATGCTATGTAGCGAATGTGCTTAGTCAATCCATGATTCAGTCGAGACAGACTCACTGGATATCAGTAAAGCATGTATTGAGATATATATGAGGCACAATTGGATATGGCCTGAGATATGCCTCCAGTGTGAACTTGAGTTTGTAGGGATATGCTGATACAGATCGAGAAAAGAGTAAAGTGGACCGGGGTCTGAAAGAACACACCCGGATGTTGTTTTATCTTGGAGTTTTCCATGGGTTCCTGGTGCAGCAAGAAACAAAGCTATGCTTCCTTCAGTACTGTAGAAGCAGAGTATATAGCATTGAGTGTGGCAGTCCGTGAAGCAGTGTGGCTTCGCAATCTTCTGACAGATATATTTGACCATGAGATGGATCCTATTATTATTTGTGATAACCAGAGTTGTGTGAAGCTCTCTGAGAACCTTGTGTTTCATGATAGATCAAAACACATTTAGATAAAATATCAGTGTATCAGAGACATGTTGCAGAGGAAAGAAGTACACGTGCAGTACCTTCCTACACATGATCAGATTGCAGATATCTTCAGCAAACTACTTGCCAATACGAAGTTCGAGTACTTCCGTGTGCAACCGGCTTGGTGAAGATTACCTCCCTAGCTAAGAGGGAGTGTTGATGATTATAGCCAAGACGAAGTTCGAGTACCTCCATGAGAGACTTGTTGGCTATGTGTTATATTCTTTGCATGAGTAGTAGTTTCACATATTTAGGTGGTTTTTCGGCACATGGTTTCTTTGCCAATGGTTTTCTATTTCCGGTTAAGGAATTAGGGTTGTTGACTAATACAGGTCATTGGGTTAGGGTTTTCGATGTCGCTGGCTCCTATATGTATATTGTATTGTAAACATTGTATCAATATGAATGAATATAGAATATGTTGGTTTTCTCGGTTTGGGTTTCCAGGGGAAAAATCTTTGTGTAATGTTTGTATTTGCCATTGTATATTTTTTGTTCCTGTATTGAAAATTTGTTTGCAGTAAATCATGTACAAGGTTAAAATCTACATTTGGTATTAGAGCTTTGTTGGCTTCAGGGGGATGCCTTTGTGGTCAAGGGTTTGGCTCGGGACTGTGATAAGCCTTGTTACAGTGGGAGATATGTGGTATTGATTTTTCAGGTGAAAAGAAATGGAAAGCAATTCGAAGCTGGAGATCAAGAAGTTTAATGGGCAAAGTTTTGAGCTGTGGAAGCTCAAGATGGAAGCTCTGTTGGTGGACAAAGATCAGTGGATCGCGGTAGATCCAAGTACTGCACCTACAAGAAATTCAACAGATGAATGGAAAAAGTTGGATCGGAAGGCAAAGAGCACAATCTGACCATGTCTGTGAGATTCAATATTATTTAATGTGTCAGAGGAAGCTACAACCAAGGATTTATGGGATAAGTTGGGGAAGTTGTATCAGTCTAAGCCCTAGTGAATAAACTATTCCTGAGAAAGAAGCTGTATAACCCGAGGATGAGAGATGGAGACTCGGTGGCAGAGCATTTGAATGCCTTCAATACTGTGGTAAGTCAGTTAGTATCTGTTGAGATTAAAATTTCAGTTGAAGATAAATGTATCAGTTTACTGTGTTCTTTACCAGACTCGTGGGATAGTCTGGTTGTGGCCATAGGTAGTAATACAACTTCCTTGAAGTTTGATGAAGTGGTCTCATCTTTGTTGTCGGAGGAGATGAGACAGAAGAATATGGAAGGACAGAGCACGGACACATTATTTGCAAGAGGACGATCCCAAGAAAGAAATAGATCTAAGTTATCAAGTGGGAGATCTAAGTATGTGGGTAGATCTAAATTTCCTAGAAAGTTTGTAAGGGTATTTTGGAGATGTGGAAAAAAAGGGCACTACAAGAAGTAGTGTAGATCCAAAGTTGAGAAAAAGAAAGGATATGAAGAATCTCATTCTACAGAAGAAAAGACCTCCAAAGAAGAAGGAGGGGATGTGTACTTAGATTCTTCAAGAACACATGCAGATCATGAGGCATGGTTGGTTGACTCTGGTGCATCCTTTCATATGACTCCCCATAAGGAGTGGTTCTACAAATATGAAAGGTATGATGGAGGAGATGTTTTCTTAGGTGATGATTCAACATTACCATAATCAGAGGATGAGGAAAATTCAAGTTGAGGCCCACAGATGGAAGGATTAGAACATTGTCCGGTGTTTTGCAGATCCCAGGTTTGGCCAGAAATTTGATTCTGTAAGAAAAATGGACGATGCAGGGGAAAACAATATTTGAAAAGGAAACCTGCAGGATGGTTCGAGGATCAATGGTGTTGCTGAAAGGAGTTCAGTTTGGAACTCTGTATAAGTTGCAAGGAAGTACTATTAATGATGGGTGTAATAGTTCCATTGTTCCCGATATTGGAGTTGAAGAAGAAAGAACTCCTACAGTCTCTGGAGAAAAGGTTATGCTGTGGCATCAAAGACTAGGGCATATCGGAGAGAAGGGTCTTCGACTACTACATTGTAAAGGTATGGTTGAAGGTATGTCTAAATGCTCTCTGGATTTTGATTTCTGTGAACATTGTCTATATGGGAAACAAAATCGGGTAAGATTCTCCTCTGGTGTAATGAGGGCACAAGGAATTTTACAGCTAGTTCACAGTGATGTTTTTGGACCTGTGTCGGTCCCATCATTGGGAAAATCTGTGTATTATGTCTCATTTATAGATGACTTCTGGAGAAATACTTGGATATATTTCCTTAGGAAGAAATCTGAAGTCTTTAACAGGTTTAAAGAGTTTAAGGCTCTTGTTGAGAATCAAACAGAGAAAATAATTAAGGTGTTGAGGATAGATAACGGCGGAGAGTTCTGCAGAAATGAATTTGAAGAATTTTGTAAGAAGTGTGATATAGCAAGGCATAAGATTACTCCATATACACCTTAGCAGAATGGAGTTGCAGAAAGGATGAACAGGACGTTGATGGAAAAAGCAAGGTGCATGCTCAGTGGTGTCGGGTTAGGGCGAGAATTTTGGGCAGAGGCAGTGGGTACTGCATGTTACCTGGTCAACAAATCACCCTCATCAGCGTTGGATGACAAGACTCCACAAGAGGTATGGACTGGTAAGGAACCTTCTCTCACACATCTCAAGGTATTTGGTTGTGATGCATATGTTCATGTTCCAAAGTAAAATAGGAGTAAGCTAGATAAGAAGGCTGAAAAGTGTATCTTTATTGGATATAAAGATGGTCTCAAAGGTTATAAGCTTTGGAACCCAGAAATTAAGAAGGTAGTGTATAACCGAGGTGTGGTATTTAGAGAAATGAAGGATGTTGTTAAACAGGAAGTCCTACCAAGTAAGGAAGAAGCAAAGAAGATATAATCTGATTTAAAGGATGATGAATCAGACTCTACAGAAGAATAAGAATCAGAAGAAGAAGATCCTCATACTCTAGCATTGAGGAGATCGGTTCGAGAAAGAAGGCTACTGGAAAGGTATACTCCATCTGATTTTCGTTCAAATTTTGCTTTGTCTATTACTAATGATGATCCTAGAACTGTCAGGGGGGCAGTGGATTCAGAGGATGGAAATCTTTGGAAAAGGGCCATGGATGAAGAAATGGCATCTTTGGATAAGAATAAGGCTTGGGATCTAGTGGAGTTGCCGACTAGAAGAAATCCCATTGGCAACAAATGGATATTTAAAAAGAAGCTAAATGCAGAAGGAAAAGTGGAGAAATACAAACCTCGGTTAGTAGCAAAGGGTTATTCTCAGGTTGAGGGAATTGATTTTGGTGAGATTTTTTCTCCTATTTCCAAGTTAACCTATATAAGATTTTTGTTATTTGTTGCTGCTACAGTTGATTTTGAAGTAGAAGAGATGGATGTGAAGACAACATTCCTACATGGGGATCTGGAAGAAGAAATCTATATGAAGCAACCAGAAGGTTATGCTGTGAAGGGAAAGAAGGAGATGGTATGCAAGTTGAAAAAGTCCCTGTATGGTTTAAAACAATCACCAAGGATGTGGTATAAAAAATTTGCTACTTATATGCTGGGAGTGGCTTCACAAGAAGCAAAGAGGATCACTGTGTGTATTTTAAATTAATTAGTGATCATTTGATTTATTTGGTCTTGTATGTGGATGACATGTTGTTAATAGGAAACAACAAGGAGATTATCCAGGATGTGAAAACTCAGTTGTCCTAAAAATTTGAAATGAAGCATATCGGTGCTTCAAATTTTATTTTGGGCATGGAAATTAAAAGAGATCGAAAAAGGAGGAAACTCTGGTTAAATTAGAGAAAATATGTCGAGACAATATTGGAGAGCTTTAATATGAAGAAATGTAAACCAGTCAAGGTTCCTATTCTTGTTGGTGTAAAGTTATCTGCAGATCAGTGTCCCAAGACACATGAAGAGGAGGAGGACATGACTCGTGTTCCATATGCGAGGATAATATATGCTCGATATAGCTCATTTGAGATTGAGTCCCTCGACATACTTTTAACCAACCTAAAGAAGGAGCGGTTCGATCCCGTAAATGAATTACGGGTCCTTTAATGTAGAGTTTAACGAGTCCATAGAAGGTAAACTCGAGGGTCTTTTTCTGTTGAAGGAGTTTGAAAAGAACTTAAAGAAGACTCCATATACTTACCTGTGGATTTTTCTCAAGCTCAGGTAGGTTTGTGTTCGCTGGTTTTTTCAGTTTTAGGGAGTCTGAAAAACTTAAAGAAGACTCGAGGGGGGTACATTTATTGTAAATTTAGTCTCCTGGGCCTGAAAAAGTTTAAAACAATGCGAAGGAGAACTCTCCTAACCACAAGGGATATGGTGTTCCTTTTTCGTAAATAGTCTTAAGAGACCGAAAAAGAGATAAATTATTTCTCAACATACATGCTTTCTAATTCACTTTAATGAGCGTGAAAGACAACAAGATTGCTCAACAATCTTTTCATTTTTTAACAATTTTAAAAAGAGCTTAAAGAGTCCTCGATGATGGTTCCATAACTTATAATAATAGTGTGCCTACCAAGAGAGTGATTAGTATGTGGTCCCAAGAGATAAATGTCCAGAAAGAGAAGAAAATGAACTATTTATAGTGTGAAAAGAGGTAAAATGAAACCACTTATGGAGTGAAAAGGAATTTTTTTACCTCATTTTACTTATTTACCTTTGTGAAATCTTGGAGAGCCCTTTTCTTCTCAAAATTTGGAGTGGAAATTGCGGAGCTTGGAGCCACAGTTCCTGCATCTTTCAAATACGAAGTAAGAGATCAGATCCCAACTCACAAAACCCATGTTTTTGTTTTTTATTTCATTCATTTGTTAAGTGGTATTAAGCCATGGATTTTTTTCCAAATCGTGGTTGCCTTTGGCCTCTATGCTGAGGGAGATCGAAGGATTCGGTCGCTCTAAGTTGAACTAGGAAGGGAGACTGATCACTCCTGAGGAGAATTTGAGGGGTGACCGAACCTTGAGCTCGCGACCAGTCGTTCCTAAAGAGAATTTGAGGGGCAACTGAACTTTGAGCTCGCGACTAGTCACTCTGTGGAGAAAAAGGGTTAGAAACTGAAGGATTCGGTCGCTTTGTCCACCAAAGGTGGGGCAAACGAAGGTTTTTGGCCAATTTTTTCAATGTATTTTGATGTTTTTTATTTTATTTTATGTAAATGGGTTCTAATGCAAGTTTTGATGTCTTGTGGAAGGTGTGTGCATCATATTGGAATGGAGAGAGTGAGAATGTGAATTGAATGATAATGCAAAAATAGACGATCCTGCCACTCTTGATGCGTTGAAAAACTATGGGTTATTAAAATTCTTCTTGTGTCAAAACATGCGGGTAGATCCATTCATGTTACAGAAATTGGTAGATATGTGGGATGCCGATCATCAACACTTTGTTGTACGAGATCAAGTATTGATTATGGAGATCGAGGACATATATTTTCTAACAAGATCGTCTCACCATGGTGCGTCGATGTTTTTCGTGGGAGCTAGGCTGGGGAGCGTGGAAAGAGTGGATGACTATGTGGCACACTATTGTCACCTGGGAACGCAAAAGAGCAGTAATAAGTTGCCAATTAGGCAAGTGCAGGGTTTTACCTTTGTAACATACTCGACCACCCAGAGGCCGACCTACTCAACTTAAATAGGCTGCAACACACCGAACCACCCACAGGCTAGGCACGTCACAGTCCCAAGACTCAATTCTCTGATCTCTAATTCGAAGGCAAAGGGTTTCTCAATAATGTTAGGAGCATGCACACCACATGCATAAGACAAGATCCATGCCACAACAAAAAATAAATAAACAACATGCCATGCACAACAAATAAGCAGTAGACATGCACATTAGAATACATATCTCAGAGATAATTAAATACACAGTGGAATACATTAAGCAAAAAACACAGAGAGCACTTATATTTGCAAGTAAACGTTCACCAATTGGCTGCAAACCAAACACGTTCCTCTCAACCATAGACGTTGCTATTCATTTACTCTCAACAGCAGGTCACCCCCGAGCCAGGGCTATGAATCCACAAGGACGGGTCCTAGGCCAAGTATAAATACACAATAGTTGGCTAAGTAGCTCTCAGGTTTCCCAACCTTACAACAATCCTAATTTCCGGCTCTCTTCCCCCCTCAGCCTGCACAACCCCAAGAAATGAACACCTTTCTCTGCCATGCAGTCCCTAAGGTTGTTCCATTTCTCTCCAGGGCTCCAGTGCTACTGGTCAAGAAATATCCCTACTAGAAATTCCAATGACTCTTAGCTATGGACAGTTCCATCCGAATCGCCATCAAGTTCATGCACACAAGCATCCATTCCCGCTTGGAATGCTCAATAAATCATTACATCCATTCAACGATGGCTCTCCTCTTCCCTCCATTCATTTCCATGCTCAGCCCAAGAGCACACAAACTCGCAGTAGTGAGTGAAGAGGAAGAAGAACAAGTGAACCGGTGAGAAGAGGACAAACCAAGGGCAGAACGACACCAAAACAGCCCCCAAGGGATGTTTAAATAATTACTTGAAGACAAGAGCCACATGTCCTCCCTCCCAAGAAACTCATGTAACCCCCTCTTCTCGATAAAATTAATTATGGGTAAATAAAATAATAATAACAAGACTTAGCCCCTCAAGCCCCCTCTCTCGTGGAATCATAGCCCCCTATCTCTTTTGTCCTTGTCGGTCTTGCAACCAACGATGTATTTTATTAATGTATAGGAAGAGTTACATTTCCTAGGCACTCTGGCCCCTTTTCAACTTTACTGGCTCACCAACCTAGGTCATATTTACATAATACATTATAGTTTATAAGGGTTAGAACCGGGATGTTACATCCCCCTCCCCTTATTTTGACACTGTCCTCAGTGCACAACACCATTCTAATGTTCTTAACATTACAATTCTAGGTCCTCTGACCTTAATTCACATAGGCAATTCAACCTAATCTTATATACATAGGCACTTTGGCCTAAAACATGTATGAATAGGCATTCCGACCCAAAACATGTATGATGATCTTTATAATTTATATTTCTAGCAGTAGTTCCAACCAACAATCTTTCCTTCCCTCTCATCCCTGCACAACCCAAATAAATGAACCCCTTTCTCTGCCATGCAGTCCCTCGGGCTGTTCCACTTCTCCCCAGCTTCAGTGCAATCGGCCAGGAAGTTTCAGAGTTGTGGGTTCCAGAACTTTAGTTGTAGCAAGTTCATTGGACTTTCTTCCTTCCATGCCTTTGTCATTTAGTTTCTCCAACATCACCTTCTTTTCTCTCATAGTCTGGTACTTTTTTAGATCTTCAACATTCATTGTTTTCCTACAATATTTCAAATTAGCGAGCATGTCAGCTCAATATTTGTGCATAAAATTCTCATTCTTTCTCATATTGTAAGAGTAAATTTTCATAATCCAATACAATACTTATTTGTGCGATTCATGGATCTGCATCCATATGGTTGTCTCGTTAACTTGGCTCACCATTTTCCTTAACATACCCATTGTGTGCATGACCCCAATCAAGAGCTATCAAAGTTTCCTCTTCCTTGTGGCCACTCACCTTCAGGGCCCAGGCTCAGGCATCCCCTTCTCTGCTATGCAGTCCCTCAGGCAATCCATCTTGCCTGACCATGGTTCTCTTGCACAAGAAGATTTCCAGGGACACAGGGTTCTCATGTCACAACAATAGCCTTTTCCATGCTTTCCAGCTTGCATATCCAACATATCATTTGTATTATACACATATAGTCATCATGAGATATCATTATAACCATTTCAAACATAAATGTCAAATCTGTTTTATACAAGAAAATATATTTTTTCAAGCATGATCTTTTTGCTCATAATGGTTGGCTCTGCAGCTGTAGATATCAGTCTTCCTTATGGGCTTACATCCCTGCCATATCCAAGACCATTCTACGTGCAATTTCTTCAATTTACATTCGACCAAAACAATTCGTTAGTAATTATCAAATCATAATTCCCAAAACTGTTTTATATAGGAAAAATAAAACTTATAGACATGAGCTTCTGCTCATAACAATTTGACTCTTGTAGCAATAGGCATTGGTCTTCTTTATGGGCTTACAACACTGCCATATCCAAGACTCCTTTCCTCCTGCAATTTCAACATTCCTCAGCCAAACAAATTGTCATTATCTCATGTACAAGACATATATTCTCATGGCAATGATTCAAAACAAAATCACAAAGTACTCTCAGAATTGTTTACAACTACAATTCAATTACTTCCATTAATCCAACTATCAATTGGAATGAACTCATCATTACATACACATGTATTATCAGTCACACAGACTTTTCATAATGCCACAGTTAATAAGATAACAATCAATGTGCCAATACCCATGGTCACATCTACACAATGCATCCATGCATTGACTACATAATACCACATAACTATGTCATGTATTCCACCATGATGAGTTGGAAGGTCTGGCCAACGATTCAACACATCATCCACACACTTCCTACTGCTTGCCTAACTATTTGGTTACCTTCCTTTTCCACCCAAACACAACACCAAAAATATAATCCTTAAGTGCTCTTCAGTGTTGGCAAAGACGTTGCAATCCAAACATCAAATATACAGTAGATACCATCAAGCACTCACATAGCGTTGTAGCCCTTCCATATCCAACCATATTATGGTCTCACACATGACTATCTCTATGGGTATTCATTGTTATATAAGGAGTATGTCTCTTGAATTAACCTGGTTATGATCCCATAACTAATCATAACATAATATGCAACTGACATTTTATCTTAGTGGATTCTAGCATCAACAACACTTACACACTCTAGGCCTTCGACCATTACATATCAATTTAAATATTGAAAATTAACTGAGGGAATCCTTACCTTGATCCCCTTCAACATGTATGCATCAACAAAAACTAAATGCATACCTGCCTGGTTGTTACCAACCTACTTGTTGTTGTCTGACCAACTGATATTTGTAGAAGCTCACAGACTCCCCCCTTCATCATTTTGATCACCATTCCTGCCATCTTCATGGGTCTTCACCTCGATGGAAATTATAAGCAACAACAACATCCACATATTTAACCATGTTGTATCATTTTTCCTGAATACATAATCGATCATTTAGTCATACTCAAACATTATTTCACAATAACATATTATTCTAAGTTCACCAGCATGATATATGCATATCCAAGCATGTAAATATGCAAAATTACACATGCACATGCACCAAGCATTTACCATCAACATGCCTACTAATTCATATGTAATTTAAATTCATTGTATGCTTCATGCACTCTAGTGCATTTCTGTTTGAATTCACTTATTTATTTATCTATTTCTGTTGTAGTTGGTTGTCCTTGAATTCCTTTAGATCCTTGATGCCTTGTGTGCTCCCATTCTTCTCATTCGCACTATGGTTCCCTAGGTCTGAACACTTTTCCAACCATGTTCCACTTACCCATTCTTTCCCACTTAGTACCATTCCCCAATGGAAATCCATTTTCATTCAATGCCACTTTTGAAGTGAGAGAGCATTCCAATTCCTCTGCATTGGCATCTTGCTTCCACTATGAACTCTGATTTAAGCTTTTAGACAGTAGATAAGTCATATCTAACAAATCGTTCCCTAGAACTCCTATGCTTGACACATAGAGATTATTCACACACCACCTCTTAAGCTCTTTGTTTCCTTCCACATCAAGCTTGCAACTGTCTACACATCTCTACCTTCAAGGCTATGGAGCCTTACTTTTCCTTTCTATGCCCATTAATGACATTATTCACCTGCGAGCTTCATGTCTCATGTGATGATTCTTTCTTTTGTAGTACCTCATCCAACTTTTGTAAGCAAAGTCATGCCTCCAGGACCCTAACATCTGATCCTATTCTTGAATTGATCTGGTTATACCTCTAATCCTGATAAACCTGCAAGCAACCATCTTGTTAAAACTATACATATCATACAAAAATTGTCAATTAAATTTACAAGTACCTTTTCATTTAAATGATAATATTATTCTTTAATTAATATAATTTTTCCTTTTTATCATTTATTCGTTATGCTCATGAATTAACTCTCTTTTAATCATGACTGTGTGTCGGTTCTTTTGTCTTCATGAATTGATCACATACATGGATCGACTCATTATATCGTACTCATGCTTCTGTTGTGTTCTTAGTTCACAAACATATCATATTTTGATCCTTTATCAATTCTCTTTATTATTCTAGTGTTAATTCTTTGTCGAATTAAATCTTTATGAGGCACTTCCTTCAAACCATTTACATATGACCATATGCGCAAAACCGTGGGCTTATTGATTTGACTGTTGCTTCTTCTTTTCCCTTTGTTTCTTTATTCCACACGACCATAGGTGGTGACCAGGCGCTAAGCTAAGAAGTGCTTGATCACTTATCAAAATCAACGGTCACGTCTTAATGTCACGACAAGCTGGACGGTTCTCATTTACTTCAGAACTTCTCCTATTCATGGCTCCTGAATTCTGGAGTAGCAATTCCTACGAAGTGATTACCCACTGAATGAGTCATAAAGTGGTGGTGACCGCTTGTTGTCAGTTAACACCTCCACTTACACTATCCTTCCACTTTACTTGATCATTGGTTGGGAAAGCTCCTGAAGTAGATCAACGGTTCACGTTGACTTCGATCTTCGGTGCTTCGCAACTTCAGAACCTTCAAACATGACCAGATCAATGGCCCTCATCCTCTTTCATGATCAACGATCGAGATCCACTTCGGAACTCTAGCCTTCAGAGGTCTCAACTTTCCCCGCTTGCTTCCCCCGGGGACGCTTTTACCCAGAGTTCACGATCTGTTGACGCATGTCCTCCCACAGATCAATGGTTGTGAATCACTTTGGCTCTTAGGGCTTTGAGAGTTTCAAAATCTATGCCTTCACTTTCTCCTGGAATGCTTTCACCCGAAGTTGATGATCTGTCGACGTGTGTCCTCCCACAGATCAACGACAGTGAATTGCTTCGGCTCTTCGGGCTTCCAGAGTTTCAAACTCTACACCTTCACTTTCTCCCGGAGCGTCGATCCTCCGAACCATTGTGATATCTACTGCCATGTGTCTTCTAGGATCAACGGTCGATATTTACTCTGACCTTCAGCTGTTTTCGGCCCAACGCAACCTGTTGCATCTTTCCCCTCTGGAGTGCCCAATCTCCGAACTACACGATCTATCGCCACGTGGTGAAATACTGGAAGTGGACATGTGGCCCAATCAGGAAGGTGACACATGTCACATTCTAACTGACACCCCAATACTCCATATGCTCAAAAATCACTGACATGTGGCACACATCCCATGTGTCCACGTCATACCAGGTGATGTTTGCAAGCCACGTCACTTCGAAATTTTGGGCCTCGAAAATCTCAACCCTCAACTTTTTATGAAATGATTTTATCCGAAGCTCGCGATCTATTGACGCGTGTCTCCCATAGATCAATGGCTACAATTTCTTTGGGTCTTCGGACTTCGAAAACCTCAACTTTCAACCTTCACTTTCCCTCAAAGTGCGCGGATTTCTCCCGCATGTCCTCCTAGATCGGAAGACCAAGATTCACTTTGGGTCTTCACCCGGAGTCCACGAATTTCCACCACGTGTCCTCCTTAATCGGACGACTGAGATTCACTTTGGATCTCTGCGGTCCAGAAATCTCAATTCTAAACTTCTCCTCGCTTGCCTTTTCCCAGAGTGTTTTATCCGGAGCACACGATCGGTTGACACGTTTCCTCCTATAGATCCACAGTCCCCAACTACCTCGACTATTCAGAGTTTCGATGTTCGAGCACTAGCATGTCACATCACTGCATGCCTTTCAATTTGTGGGGGCATGCATCGACGGTTTTGAGTAACCTACCTTTCGCCCCGCAATTCTTCTGATTGCGGGACTGCCTTGGGGAATTAACTCCCGTGTAACTTGGTTCCTCGCAATGTCGCCTAGCCGTCGATCTCTCTCCAAGCAATCTGACGGTTGTGACTTAACCTTTGCTTCTCTTTCATCGAACGACCCTTGTTCACCTGCCCTCCGATCCAATGATCCTGGATCTCTCTTGATCCCAGAGTGGCGATCGCTCCCGAATTCGAAGAGGACGGTCACGATCCTTCGAACCCTTACAAAGGATCTATGACGTTCTAACTCCTGCCTAGATTATGCAATGCCATTCCTCCTGAGCTTTTCAACTTCACGGTTAGAATTTGATCTGAACCATGAGACTCTGACCAACAGACCCGACCCGATGTTTCAACCAGAAGTTATGATACCAATCTGTAACATACTCGACCACCCAGAGGCTGGGCTACGTCACTTAAACATGCTGCAACACACCCAACCACCCGCAGGCTAGGTACGTTGTAGTCCCAAGAATCAGTTCTCTTATCTCTAATTCGAAGGCAAAGGGTTTCTCAACAATGTTAGGAGCATGCACACCACATGCATAAGACAAGATCCATGCCACAACATAAAAGAGATAAACAATGTGCCATGCACAACAAATAACCAACATACATGCACATTAGAATACATATCTCAGAGATAATTAAATTCATTGCGCAATACATTAAACAAAAAAAAATAGAGAGCACTTATATTTGTAAGTAAACGTTCACCAACTGGTTGCAGACCAAGGACGTTCCTCCCAACCATAGACGTTGTTGTTCATTTACTCTCAATAATAGGTCACCCCTGAGCCAGGGCTATGAATCCACAAGGACGGGTCGTAGGCGAAGTATAAATACACAGTAGTTGGCTAAGTATCTCTCAGGTTTCCCAACCTCACAACAATCCTAATTTCCATCTCTCTTCCCCCTTCAGCCTGCACAACCCCAAGAAATGAACACCTTTCTCTACCATGCAGTCCTTGAGGCTGTTCCATTTCTCTCTAGGGCTCTAGTGCTACTGGTCAGGAAATCTCGCTATTGGAAATTCCAAGGACTCTCAGCTGTGAACAGTTCCATCCGAACTGCCATCAAGTTCATGCACACAGGCATCCATTCCCTCCTGGAATGATCAGTAAATTATTACATCCATTAAACGATGGCTCTCCTCTTCTTGCCATTCATTTCCATGCTCATCCCAAGAGCACACGAACTCGTAGTAGTGAGTGAAGAGGAAGAAGAACAAGTGAACTAGTGAGAAGAGGATGAACCAAGGGAAGAACGACCCCAAAACAACCCCCAAGGGATGTTTAAATAATTACATGAAGACAAGAGCCACATGGCCTCCCTCCCAAGAAGCTCATGTAACCCCCTCTTCTCCATACAATCAATTATGGGTAAATAAAATAATAATAACAAGACTTAGACCCTCAAGCCCCCTCTCTCGTGGAATCATAGCCCTCTATATCCTTTGTCCTTATTGGTCTTGTAGCCAACAATGTATTTTATTAATGTATAGGAAGTGTTACATTTCCTAGGCACTCTGGCCCCTTTTTAACTTTACCGGCTCGCCAGCCTAAGTCATATTTACATAATACATTATAGTTTATAAGGGTTAGAATTGGGATGTTACAACCTTCCATACTATCTTATTTACCATCACACGAGCATCCAGGAGTACAAGTCCCCACTTGGATTCAAGAAGTCGGGTGGATTATGTCGTGATGTGTGTGTCCTCGACAGTGTACAACTGGTGTGGAGCAGTGTTAGAAAATATGAAAGACCAGTTAATGAAATGTAGGTTGGGGCGGCAAAAGAAATTTGGTTATGGATCAATTTTATTATCTTTGTTCTTCGAGCAAGTGCCCACTGATCTAGATGGATGTCGATGACCTCCCACCTATTCCAACTTGCTCATTTTGGCAGTTTCCAGTTTGGCAGTTTTTTCCTAGTTTTTGGGTCCCTAACTTCTGGGGTCGTTTTGAGGCCCTAAACAACGTTGTTAGGGCTCCCCACAATTAAAATGTAGACGTAGTTAGAGTCTAATGGAAACATGTGTAGTCCTTGGATAGACCTTTCCAATGGGCTATCGTGCACCTAAAAAGAAGATCATATGCAAAAGTTAGGACCCTCAGAAGTTGATGTATAGCTTACCCTAACGGGGCCCACATGACTTTTGGCGCTTCATCTCCTAGGGTTAGGTTTTTGGATGTCTAGGGTTTTGGAATTCCTGTTTATTGTAAAAATGTTTAGAGAGACTCATTGTAACCGTCTTCTTGCAAATGAGCGTAACCGTCACATCTCTTCTCATAAATAATCTGCCACCATTCTAGCAAGCTTGTTTTTCCGCTGCATTTTATAGTTTTAGCACATTTTCTTATTGAATAGAAACCGTTTTTATTGTATCTATGTTATTGTATCTCCGTTATTCTTGTGTCTATGTGTTAAGAATAATAATAATCTGTATTCATTTCCCTTCTGCTCATAAAATTTGGATCAGTGGTATCAGAGCGGTCTGCTACTTGTCATTCTTAATGCATGTCCCTGACAAGGTCAGTGTACAAAGAAATGGGTCTCGAGCTTGTTCCTCTTGAGGAAAAAATCTCTTGCACGCCCAAGCAACCTCTCATAGAAGGAGAAAATAAATACGACAGGACATGAGATCCTTTCAAATCGTTGCTGGAGGAAGTCCTCATGCAACAGAGAAACAAAATGATGGATAGTTTTGCACAAATCCTTCAGTGGCTACCAACATGCGACACATCTTCCTCGAACGGAGGCACCACCCCCTTCAAGGTACAAATAAACTTTTATATACCCATATTTGAAGGTTATATAGACACATATGTTGTAGATAAATGGTTGAATCTGCTAGAAGGGTATTTTTCTGTCCATAACTTTTCGAATAGGGAAAAGATTATGTTTGCACCCCTCAAAGTTGTTCCCCATGTCAAATATCCGTGGGAGACTTTTTGTGAGCAAAAGGAAACATAGGAACCCTCATTATTTACAATTGTGGTCAGCTGGCAGTCCTTTAGGGATGTTGTCAAGGAACAATACTACCCCATCGGAAGTTATGACGACCTATATACAAAATGGACCACACTGCGGTAGGAAAGAGACCAAGCAATGCCAGAGTTCACAAATATCTTCCATACCTTGCACACCAATATGGGTATCAAATATTATAAGTGACATCTAGTGTTCAAGTATCACGGTGGTCTCCATAAATAATTCTAGGCCGAAATGGAGTTTTTGGACATCTCGTCCTTGGGTGTGGCCTACCGATATGCCGTCAAAATCGAGCAAAAGCTTAAATAAAAGACGCGACAATTTGGGCCTAGGAACCCCTCACATCAGAAGCAAGTAAAGGGAAGTCCCAACCCACTGAACAAAGGACAGAGCAAAGATAGACAACCTCAGGACAACTAGTCTAGGATGCAAGAAAAGAAGGACACTAGAAAGACAAAGAAAGATACCGGGAAGTGGTGCAACTTCCATAAGAGCCCCTGGCATAACACTGTTGATTGTTGCTCTAAGAAATCGTTGGTGGCTAATGTGAAAGCCTCTAAATTAGATGTGGGTTTCGACTCTGAGTCAGAACCAGAAATGGGGAGACAGATCATCGATGCGAAACCCAGTGCCACCATTGCTACTACCAAGATCCAGCCCGGTGAATGAGACGAGCTAGAAGAAGGCGAGTGCCTCATTCATTCACAAATGTGGGTAAAATGAACCCCGCTGCACTTTATCATTGATAGAAGTAGCCAGAGGAACCTCATCTCAGAAGAGGTCATCAAGCAGCTAACCCTATCAACAATGTCGCACCCACAACCCTACACCATTGGATGGCTCCGCCAAAAGAAGGGATCTCCGCGTCATCCAACAATGTCGCCTGTCATATGGCATCAAACCCTTTGTTAGCACTCTATAAATTTGTTTGGCTGATAAAACAAATGAAAGAGGTAACCTACAAACCACTTTAGAGTTCGGTACTAGCCTGCTCAGCTCAGAGAGGGCTCTCTCCTATCATTTGGTCTTTAATAAATGAGTTTTCTTTAACAAATCACTGGCTAGGTTTTGTTGCTTTGAAGGGTTTTTCTTAATTTTGTTGGCAAGGAAGGGGAGGGACACTTAGGGCTATGGAGTCAAACTTCTGAAATGAATGGAAGCACTGATTTTTCGGTAGAACTCTCCATAGGATAAAGGCTAAATGAGGCGATAAATCTCAGTTATAAATTGTAAATTTGTAGAGTGTAAGAAGAAAGGAAAAACATATAACTGTATCAGATCATTAAATAAATGAATTCTGACTTAGTTAGGAAGAACTTAACACAATTTAAATTGCTTAAGCCAAGAGCATCACAAGATGAATTATGGGCCTTTAACTATCCAATTTAAACATAGGACAGTGAAAATGGAATTTAAGCATACAGGAAATACATACAAAGAAAGGAGACGAAACTCAGACCACCACCATTAGAATATTTTCATGGAAAACTTAGGACATCTTCATGTGTATTCTATTCAGCTTCAAAAAATCACATTCAAGTTCCAAATAGATAAAATTGTCCCCTTGCACTTCTGCCAACCTCTAATACATTTGCAACTCCTAATATTTATACAAGTTGAGCTCCTTCGGTTTGAAACCCATTACAATGATCAAAATGAAACATTTCGGTTTTGAAACTGTTTACACTGATTAAAATAAAACGTTTCAGTTCGAGAACCAATTACAATGATTAGCAAGGAACATTTCTTGATATGGATTTTGACTCCTCTGGCGCTTCAGTCCTGTTCTTTGCCACTTGTTCTGCTCTGGTCTTCCACATGATCTGCCATCTTTAGTGAGATCTGGCCATCATCTACTCGACCCTGGAAAACTGCATTTTGTCTTACCCAGCCATACTATCTCCTTCCATTGCAATTCAGAAGGAATATCATAATCTATCATTTCCTTTATCAGGATCTCCAGGTCAATGCAAGAATCATATGAAATGACTGGTAGTCCAAGCTTGACTGCTTTGAATTGATTCAGAATTTCAAAGTCTGTAATCAGATGCTCAACTAATGTCCCTCCTTTCAGATTTTCCTCCAGGGTTTCGAACTTGGAGTGGTCCATTCTACACTGAGTGAGGCGATAATTATATTCTTTCTGATCATAAAATTTTCCCTTGCCATCCCTAAATGGTGGAAGTCCTTTGATAAACAATTCCTCAAACAAATCCTTGAACTCCTATACACTCTGTTCCATCTGTGTTGCCTTGGTTTGCACTAATTTTAATAGGTTATGTTTAGCAATAAACCTCTTGGACTAGATAATCAATGTAGTTCTTTCCTTAACCCCAATAGTTTGAAGGTCTACAGTAGGAACAATGTTGAGTAGATTTATGGCATTCTGGACCCATTCTGATGGTCTCTTTGCTAAAGTTTCATTCACAACAGTGCACCTGCTTCTGGCTGTGATGGCTATACTGTCTTTATCATTAATAAAATTTAAATATACTCTGAACTGGGCAGCTTCAACAACTATAGAGTCCCAGATGATATGTTTGCCCCCCTGCAGCAGGCCTTTGCCTCTTAACCTCATCTTTAATTTATCTATTATTTCCTGCAAGACCTCATTCTCCTTTTGAAATTGAGTCATTATTTCAACCTTTGCCTGCATCTCTTGCTTCAATTTATCTATGCTTCCTTTTAGCCCTTTGATTTCTCCTTCTTTCAAGCTAACTTATGACATAGCCTGGACAAGTCCTTCAGTTATTGACCCAAATTCTACAGCAAGAGATGCAACTACAACCTTGTTTAGTAGTTCCATCTGCTCTTGTGGCCATTTCACCTTTTCTCATTCTAGCTGCAAAACCCTAGCTTTGTAGTCCAATGTATCTTGACAAAGTGTTTCCTTTTCTTGTTCTAGAGCAACCAATTCTGTTGTTTGTGGATGCTCTGTAGCAGACATTTTCAATTTCATCTTCAAACTTTGAATTAATTTGTCCTTCACATCCAATGAGGATTTCAACCCTTGGGGGCCTTGAGATTCCAACCTCTTGACCGGAGTCTGCCAAGCTCTGCTAGATGCTTTTTCCTACCTCAATTGTCCTTCCAATTTCATTGCATAAGATGTCAGTTTTGAATTCTTCAAGCTTGAACTCAAATAATCAGAATACAACATATCACTGGTATGATTATGGAATTTGATCTTGTTTGGAGCACTGATGTTGTCATATCTTATATTTATCTCAGATACTTTGTCTTCATATGCAACTGCAATGTTAAAGGTCCTCTTTTCAACATCTCTTACTGTGAACAGAGAAGATTTATGCTGGGAAATATTTTCCACTTTAAGGACTAAATCCCTCATCTCACCCAGAACTATATTACCCTTCTCAGCATATTATTTTTCCAAATCTTCTTTAGATTGATAAACTGCCTCAGATGTTTTATCAAAGATATATTTCTTGCTACTAAAGGTTCTTCAGCTGTCTTCACTTTGAAGTTTACTTTCCTTTTCAACCTCTACAGTGTTGGTACCACTTTCCACCATATCTAGATTTACTTGTTCTCTGGGCTCTTCTTCTTCTAAATCCACAATCTGTGCTAGCTGTGAAACTTTCATCTTCTTAGGAGAAGTGTGTTGATCACTGGTGCCCGTGACCTCTGAACTGCTTCTCTTGCTGTAAACACTTATCTTAGGAGCTTTGACTATCAGTTTCTGAGAAGCTTGTTGTATTTGACTTTGTTTCAGGGTTGCCTCCACTTGTTATGTCTACATAGGTTGCAAGATAGCTTCCATATCAACACAAACTTCTATATTTGCTAGCTTATCAGAACCCTCAACCTGTTCATGCTCATAAGGGGCCTGTTTGTTCATCAATATTCTCATGGATATGATTTGGTGTGGATCATACCTTCTTCCTTGCAGCTGTGCAAAACCAAACTCTTTGAGCTTTGGTTGAACTTGAGATAAACATGATCTGGCTTTGACAATGAAGGGGCCAATGATAAAAGAGAACTTAAGGTTGGAGGCTTTGTGCAACATCAGGAAGTGCTCTATCTCATATACAATTCTCTGCCTGATGAATTCAAGGGAAAAGATTCTAGGAGTCAGAAAAATAGGAAATAAGTGTTAACACCAATTCTTGTAAGGGGGGTGTTTTCTCACCAGATTCGAGCCTGTGGTGTAAAATGCAAAGAAATGGGGCTTAAAAAACCCATCAAATGCATTTCGTCCAAGGTCGCAGCCATGAGCACAATGTGTAGCACACAAAAAATCCATTTCGGGTTAAAAATGCAAGCAGGCAGGTGGCTCCAATATTCAACGACGAAGATCAATCGATGGAGAAGATCGATGGTCGACTGGTAATTATGGTCAACGGAGTTGCATGAGGAATAATGTCATGCAGAGTCGCAATTTCGCAAGTCAGGAGGGAAAAGGGAGCAGAGTCATCAAAACTCGTGAAGCCCAAAGTACCAAAGTCCCGAAACCCAGGATTACAGGGAGCCGTCCGATCTCATGGGGATAGGTGGCGACATATTGAACTTTTTGGGAATCGACGTTTTGGGGTTCTCGTCAACGCATACACCCATAGCCCGAAACCTCAAAATTTGAAATGCGAAAGCATCGGGGATGGGCCCATGGTTCTAGCTGGTGATCTTATGGACGAGGGGTACGGGAGGCGCTAATACAGTGTAGCCTCGTCACGATTTCGACAATCAAGATTCTCGAGGGTGAGGATTTCACTCCTTCCCATCGTTGATACGTGATATTCGTGGAGCACCTTTAGTTTCAGGGTAGGGTCACAACCCATAGTCTCATGGAAAGTAGGTCTAGAAGAAAGATAAGCACCTGTTCAATCCACAGATGGCTAAGAGCTGGCTAAGGAGATAATCCTAGCTATCGATTCCAAGGAAAGATCGAGCCGTTGGTTTGGACAGGGTGATTTCACGACACTGGGTATCGAGGATCCTAGACACAACATGCAAGAATCCCCGAAAGGAAAAATATTGAAGTGTGTTTGAAAACAGGTACAAGGTCATGGCCCTGGGTTACATTGAGGGCAGAGCCAAAAGAAAAGGAGGCTACCCTCCGAGCCTTGGATAGATGGCGCATGGTCGTCCCCGATACATGAAGCCTCAACCATCCGCCATGAATGAATGCAGTTAATGATATTTTATTAGGTTGTTGAAACCTCAACTCAATCCATAAATGGAAGGCATGGAAAGTCTGGTGCAGTCAGCCTGTGGTACCCCTGTGTGCAGGTCTCCCTACAAGAGTCATGCCGAGCTGATGTTCCTGTCAGTCAAGAAGAGCCTGCACATGCTTACTTGAAATTTAATGGCTCAAAAACTTTCCTACTGTCAGTGGTGAGTTGCTCTGAGTATATAGACTTAGTTTTTATATTTTTGTAAAGGTGTGAATGGTAGAGCATAGCTCCCGTATTGTAAAGTTTTAATGAACACTCTGGTTTTTGGTTATGCATGGTCTTTGAGACTTCTTGTTTAACGACAGTTAGCTTTCCTACTCGCTCTTATTTCCCTCTAATACTGAAAGAGTTCATGATTGACTCATTCACATGAATCATTGTGACTGTGTTATGATAAATGTTTTATGGTAACGCTGTTATGATTTCTTTTAGTGTTCTTGTAATTTGAATACAATAAGTTCTTGTGTTTAAGTTTTCCCTCTTTGGGCTGTTGGAAGCTTGATGCCTATAACAAACCTTTGCATTTTATCACAAAAGTCTTCCTCCTTCTCACTCTTACTACAACTTACTGTCTGAAATTAAATTAAGACCTCACCTACTCGTGCACATCAGTCCAATTTTTTGAGTTAAAATGATAATCTTTTGGGTCTTCTCCCATTTGACCACCCCAATTTATTTATTCGTGACAAATAAAATTGATGGGTATCAATCTTACTCCTACCGCAATCGAAGAGTGACTTCTGGTGCTAACATTTCTAGAGTCATCGCCAGGGATGAAATTGAAGATTTTCCCTGGGATTGAATGACAAATCTTACTGGTTCTGAGGGTGCATCGGAACCTAGTACATCGAATATTGAAACTATGCACCTGGCGACTCCAATGTTTCCACTTCACTATTTCAATTGTGGCTACTTTTAGCACACCTGAAAGATGACCTAGAGGAGATTTCTCAAGAAGGTTTTCAGCAACTTCTTTCTCAGCTTGAGAAGTTCCTTGGGGTAATGACAACGTTAGGATCTGACCCTTGATGGTGAACAAATACCAGACACATTCAGAGCTGCGCATCTTTCACCTGGTGACTCCGTGATTAAAGGATCGATTGACGAATCCATTGTTTTGAAATGGAAAGGATCCTGGCTCGAAGGTTTGCTCCTTTTAATTTTTCCGTTGTTCCTAGTTTTCCTAATGTTGTCCTTACTCCAAATGAATGGGGCGATTATTTGCCCATATTTAGAGTGCGTAAAGAGGAAAACCTGCTCAACATCTCCATGAGTTTCATGAACTCATGCATCAGTGGGGAGTACATCATGAGGATGCATTGTTGAAAATGTTCATGTTCTCATTAGCAGGAGATGCTCGTGAGTGGTATTTCTCCTTACCTCCTGCTAGCATCTCCTCCCTGGAGCAGTTTCATGCAGTTTTCAATAAGCATTGTCAAAAGTTCTACTCCTTTGAGTTCATTTGTCATAATTGTTGTGAGGAATGGGAAGGCCATGATCAAGATATGGTTGTGTCTAATGAAGACTGTAAGGATGAGGACATTATGGAGGAAGAAGATGCTCTAGGCGAAGTTATGGAGCTGATTAAATCTCTCGCTGCCAAACTAGAAAGGTTAGAATATGGAGAAAGTGCAGAGGATGTTCCAGCCCTTGACGAGGATGTTCTTGGCAGCTCTACTGAGGCTGATGTCAAAGATTTCACAGTCGTAGAGTCCTTACATCCTGTTCCTGACGTACTTGCTGCCCCAAGCTTTGATGATTATTCAGATGAGGAGCAACAGAGCCCCGCATCACAGTTTGCTGACCATAGGAGCAGCCAACCTGTATATGACAACTACGAATTAGGTTCTGAGCTGGATATGTAGGACTTCCAAGAGTAGACTGCAGAGCCTTATCCTCTGTTCGTTAAATAAGAATATTACGAGGAAATCAGCCATCCCAGACCCACAGAGATCACCGAGCAAAGGATTGAAGAGAAAATCTTTCCCACGGGTCATGTTTATCATGATTATGAATTTGACCCTTGGGAGAGAAAAGAACAAGAACCAGAGGAGCAGCAGGAGGCGAAGTTTATCTTATGTTCAGAGCTAGTTAGAGAGCAGTCATCACTTGAGAACAATCAACCTACATCAGCTTCTCATCCACCTGTGCCTACTAGATATATTCAGCCCAGTGTGAGTAGCTGCGTAGCAGAAAAATCTGCTTGTTACAAATCTTCCAGAATCTGCCACTCATTCTATGAGCCTGTCAATGACTACATGGAGTGGCATTTCCTTCATACTTTGAAGCCACCCTATTTTATCTCAACTTCAACCCTTGGAGAAATGATCCAGGTGGATATCAGGGGCCACCCACCTTTTGCAAATGGCTCAAAACAAATTTCTGGCCATTTTGGCAATTTACTATTTTTAGCAGGTTTTCACTTCTGGGGCCATTTTGAGGGCCTAAATGAATTTTTTTCGATATCGAGGTTCTGAATGATATATGAAGGCATTATTGATCCCCCAAAATGAATCTCCTCGACGATACCTTTCCAACGAGCTATCACACGCCTAAAACGGAGATCGTATGCAAAAGTTACGACCCCGGGAAGTTGATGC
>JZKD02S1676155.1:1111950-1126353 GCA_000966675.3 Picea glauca
ATTATTGTAAAAATGCCTCCAGAGCCTCATTGTAACCATCTTCTTGCGAATGCGAGTAGCCATCACATCTCTTCTCAAAGATAAGCTGCCACCATTCTAGCGAGTCTTTCACTCTTTATTTTTTACAGTCTATGTACATTTCTTTCATTAATAGAAATCGTGTATTACTGTATATCTGTGTTTATGGTTGCATCTCTCATACATTTCTGTTATATTATTGAATATCTGCAATATCTCTGTACATTTCTTTATTATATCTCCGCTCTCATTTCGTGCCGAAAATAATCCGGATCAAGAAAAGCTAAAGGATGTAACCGTTCTGCTATCACGGTTGCATCATCTGTTACCAATCATTGACAGAGTGAAGGAGCTTCCCTTCAGGAAGTTACTTGAATGGCTATGGTGGAAGTTTACTTTCACCTAGCCCCATGTAAAAAACAAATTAGTTTAGGACTGTACATAAACAATCTCCTTTGAGCATGTATGTTTATTTTGTTTTGCTTTTACTTTTCAGCTTGTATTTTCAGCAGAGTGTTTTGAGCTTGACTCCATAGCCCAACAGAAGGCACTGAAGCTTCATAATGAGTTCTTAGAGCATCACAGGGACGAATCTATCTTCCATGGAGCCTAATGTTAACACCAATTCTTGTAAGGGGGGTGTTTTCTCACCAGATTCGAGCCCGTGGCGTAAAATACGAAGAAATGGGGCTTAAAAAACCCATTAAATGCATTTTGTCCAACGTCGCAGCCATGAGTGCAATGTACAGCACGCAAAATATCCATTTCGGGTGAAAAATGCAAGCAGGCGGGTGGCTCCAGTATTCAACGACGAAGATCAATCGATGGAGCAGATCGATGGTCGGTGGGTAATTGCGGTCAATAGAGTTTCATGAGGAATAATGTCATGCAAAGTCGTGATTTCGCAAGTCGGGAGAGCAAAGGGAGCAGATTCATCAGAACTCGAGAAGCCCAAAGTATCGAAGTCCCGAAACTTGGTATTACAGGGAGCCGTCCGATCTCGTGGGGATAGGTGGCGACATATTAAAATTTTCGGGAATCGACGTTTCGAGGTTCTCGTCAACGCATACACCCATAGCTCGAAACCTCGAAATGTGAAATGTGAAAGCATCGGGGATGGGCCCATGGTTCTAGTTGGTGATCATATGGATGAGGGAGAAGGGAGGCGCCAATACAATGTAGCCCCGTCGAGATTTCAACAATTGGGATTCTTGAGGGTGAGGAGTTCACTCCTTCCCATCGCTGATACACGATATTCATGGAGCGCCTTTGGTTTCAGGGCAAGGTCACAATCCATAGTATCATGGAAAGTAGGTCCAGAAGAAAGATAAGCGCTTGTTCAATCCACAGATGGCTAAGAGTTGGCTAAGGAGATAATCTTGGTCGTCGATTCCAAGGAAAGATCAAGCCATTGGTTTGGACAGGGTGATTTCGTGACACCGGGTATCGGGGATCCTGGACACAACATGCGGGAATCCCCGAAAGGAAAAATGTTGAAGTGTGTTTGAAAACAGGTGCATGGTGATGGCCCTAGGTTACAGTGAGGGAAGATCCAAAAGAAAAGGAAGCTACTCTCTGAGCCTTGGATAACTGGCGCGTGGTCGTCTCCGATACACGAAGCCTCGACCATCCGCCATGATTGAATGCAGTTAATGATTTTTGAGCAGGTTGTTGAAACCTCAACTCAATCCATAAATGGAAGGCATGGAAAGTTTGGTGTAGTCAACCTGTGGTACCCCTGTGTGAAGGTCTCCCTGCAAGAGCCATGCCGATCTGATGTTCCTGTCAGTAAAGAAGAGCCTGCACATGCTTACTTGAAATTTAATGGCTCAACAAATCTCCTGCTGTCAGTGGCGAGTTGCTCTGAGTATATACACTCAGTTTTTATATTTTTGTAAAGGTGTGGATAGTAGAGCATAGCTCCCGTATTGTAAAGTTTTAATGAACACTCTTGTTTCTGGTTATGCATGGTCTTTGAGACTTCTTGTTTAATGAGAGTCAACTTTCCTACTCTCTCTTATTTCCCTTTAATACTGAAAGAGTTCACGATTGACTGATTCACAGGAATCATTGTGACGGTGTTATGATAAATGTTTTATGGTAACATTGTTAGATTTCTTTTAGTGTTCTTGTAATTTGAATACAAGAAGTTCTTGTGTTTAAGTTTTCCCTCTTTGGGTTGTTGGAAGCTTGATGCCTACAACAGACCTTTGCATTTTATCACCGAAGTCTTCCTCCTACTCACCCTTACTACAAATTATTGTCTAAAGTTAAATTAAGACCTCACCTTCTCGTGCATGTCAGTCCATTTTTCCGAGTTAAAACGATATTCTTCTGGGTCTACGCCCATTTGACCACCCCAATTTATTTATTTGTGACAAATAAAATGGATGGGTATCAAGCTTAGTCCTTCCGCAATCGAGGAGTCTTCCAGTGCTAACAATAGGTAAGGGGATTCATGACAACCAGAAACCCAGATTATTGTTGAGTGCATGAATAATACCTAATCCCCCACTTTGTTCTCTGGATTTTGCTATAGATAGCTCCTCATGTCATCCAAAACTCTAGGGAGGATGGTGTTAAAAATCAAACTATAGACTCTGGACATGACTTTGTTGATGAAGATAAGTAATGTGATCCTTTTACATTTAGTTGACACAAATTTTGCTTAAGGAAATTCTCTCGTATTGGTTTCCAAGAAAATTCTCAACAGATAGGTGTAGTATCTGAAATGTCTTAGAGAGAGAAAATTCACTAGCTGTTTATGGATGTTATCAACTAGGAAATGATCAAAGCTGATACAGACTGACATACCAGACTTTGAATTAAAAAGGGCTAAAAGGAAACCAAGCATGACTTCAACCACATATTTGTCATTGTCTAGACCTAAAACTTGACTCAATAGGGAGCAGACCCATTGGACTTCAATGACCATTATATTCACATTCATTGGCAAATACAAACCCTTTGAAAAATGTTCAAGTTTGACAATTGTCTGTAAAAACAGATCTAGGACCTCTGATGGACATTCTCTGTATGCCTTAATCAACTTCTCTTCATTGAAAGGTTCATAAATTGCGGAAAATACTATGGTATACCGAGGGACTCTCGAATTGACAAACTCTCTACCCTACACAAGACCTTGGACCCTCGTTTATTCACGACGACTCTTTCTTCATGGGACTACTGTTCAACGCACCAACCTATAAATTCATGAAACAAGAAAGCTATTTTGACAACATAAGGGACTATGGTGGCCTGGACTGCTTCAAGGAATGGTATACATTTTCCTAGTTTATCGGACAAGTTGCTCTTGGACATAGAGATAGGCGAAATAGTGATTTTGGTATAAAAAATATCTGAATCCAGTCAATTAGGGCTTCTTCATTTGCCACAAGATCTTGTTTTGTTACTGAGGTTATGATGGGATCCATGGTTGTGATGAAAAATACCCGGAAACGAGCAGAAATGGTGTGCAGTTCATGTACTGTTGAGTTGCAGTTGAAAGATGGTGGTCGCGCCAAGGTTTTAATGGTCTAGCATTCAAAATAAAATAAAATAAACGACCAAACACCCTTTTATACTTTTCCACTTTTCGAGGCATGAGAAAGTGGTTTGAGGAAACCCTCTTTTCATCCCAAAATGCACCTGGTGGTGCCACGTAACCTCGAATGAATACCGTGATTTAAATTTTGGGGTCGCTCTCCAAAATTAACCCTCGCACAAATTCTCCCCCCAGAATCATTCTCAATCGTTGATCTTGAGAACTCATGATCCGCGATGCTTTGAGCTCGATAAGCTTTGCACTCTTGCCAAATTTATCCCCTCCCTACCATATTTAGCCCCTTAGTTTATCAAGCTTCCAAACTGGTTTAGTGTCCCGCTAGATTTTGAAATCTTGATTTCGCACAATTTTTTTTAATGGTGACTAACATGGGCTCCAACTTGGGATGTTATCCTCCTAGCGAGGTAGAAAAGAAGGGCAAGCCAAGTACCCGCCCATTGGGTTTTATTTCACTCATGCCAAAAAATCGATCAACATCTTATTCAAGAAACTTCGTTCACATAACTCCAGTTACACTCAGCGTAAACTTAGGGCCTTCGCTTCAAGCTTCAATTTCTGCTGATTTGATTTCAATTGCTTCAACTGAAAACAAAAATGGTTATATACAATGAAATGGAAAGGGTGAAAATTTCTTTAAGTGAGTTAATGCTTGAGAAACCTGCCATTGACAAGTCCTCCACCAACGAGATCTCCATTTTGTCCCTGTAGTTATTAGGCATTGTTTCCATGGTATGCCACAATTTTGAAAGGTCCTAGCCACAGATGGTCGAATTTTCCATGCTTTCCTCTGTCTTCATTCCTGGCATTCCATTTCAACACCAACTCCCCCACTTTGAAATCATCTTCCTTAGTATGCCTGTCAAAATATTTTTTAATCCTGTCTTGGTGAAGTTGAGAGTTGTTGAATGATTTTTCTCTTGTCTGCTGAACATTTATTAGTTCATTTGTCCTCCTTTTAGTAGCATTTGGTTCAATATCTTGCTCTTGTAGCAATCTCATCACTGGTAATGCTGATGAAGTAGGAAAAACTGCCTCTATGCCATACACAATCTGGAAAGGTGAAGTGTCAATAGACCTTTTAGTAGTGATTCTGTCAGCCCATAGTGCATAAATAAGCTTTTTTGTGCCAAGTCTTTTTGTTATCTTGCAACAGTTTTTTGATAATTCTGGTCAAACTTTTATTGGATGAATCAGCCAACCCATTACCTTGGGGGTAATAAGCCGTGGAATGGACAAGAGTTAAATTGTAATCATTGCACAACTTTTCCATATTTTCGAGTTGAATGTTGTTGCGTTGTCAGAAATGATTTTAATTTGACAACCAAATCTAGACAAAATATTGTTTTCCAAAAATTGAATGATAACAATATCTGTGGCTTGCCTTGTGGGGGACTGCTTCAATCCAATTGGTGAAGTAGTCTGTGGTTGTTAGTATCCACTTATGCTAAGTTGAGGACTATGGATAAATTTCTCCTATGAAATCAAGGCCCCATTGTCTAAAAGGTGCTTCAACCCAAATAGGTTTCAAAGGCAAAGGCTGCAGTTTTCTCTTTCCATAAAAAATTGGGCATTCACAATAGCTTGAAACTTCTTTGTAAACATCAGAAAAAATGATAGGCCAATAGAAACCTACCATCAATATTTTATGCACAGTAATTTTCCAATAATGGTATCCTCCACAATCACCTTTATGAAACTCTCTGATGGTTTTTTCTACTTCTTCCTCCAACACACAACTCAACAAGATTCCTCCTAGATCCTTCCAATACAGAGAATTATTTAGAATAAAAAACTTTGATGCTTTTAGCTTCAAAAACTTGGCCTTGGTTTTGCTTAATTCAGGAGGAGCTTGCAAATTTATCAACACATAAATAATGTCAGCATACCATGGGGAGTCAATGAATTTTTTAGATACCCGAGGGACCGTTTCTTCTTCTAAATCTGTTGATAAATCAACAATGAAATTAATTCCCAAGAGTTCACAATTTGACTGTGCCATCAACTTTGCAAGTCCCTGCCCCTTGATCAACTTTGTATGTTTGATCTCAAGGTCATACTCCAACAACACAACTATCCACTTACCCCTTTTACCCTGAGGATAAAGCTGAGTCGAAATGTCCTTCACAAAACTGTTGGGCACATAAGCAATGGTACGAGAATGCAAGATATAAACTATAAACTCTTTTAGGGCCTTGACCAATGCATATGCTTGCTTTTCCATGATATCATAATTTAGTGGGGAATCCCTCAATGTCCTTCTATAGTAGGCTATAGGCCTTTCAAAGTTCTCTTCATCTTTTTGTAACAAAACACCATCAATGGTGTGTTTTGAGGCAAAATAAAATGATATATAGTCTTTTTGCAAAATTGGGAGTGGCTAGAACTGGGGCTTTGCTCAATGCCACCTTAATATCTTCAAAAGATTTTCTGGCTTCAGGAGTCCACTTTATCTCACTTCCTTTTCTGAGCATGTTAGTGATATGCTTTATGATTTCAACCAGGTTAGGGATGAACCTTCTCATAAGATTTACTTTCCCTAGGAAAGATTGTACTTCTTTTTTGCTTCTAGGTGTGTTAATTTTAAGGATTTCTTCAACTCTGTTGGGATCTATCTTTATTCCCTCCTTTGAAATAATGTGACCAAGCAACTTTCCCTCTTCTATGTCAAAATTAGACTTCTTGGGGTTCAATGAGATACCAAACTTCCTACATTTATAAAAAGCTCTCCTTAGATGCTTAAGATGTTCATCATCAGAAACTGAATATATAGTGATACCATCTAAGTAAAAAACAATAAACTTGTCTTTCTCATCAACAAAGGCTATATCCACATCCCTTTGGAAAGTTGCTCCTACATTCATGATCCCAAAAGGCATTATGGCATACATGAAGGCGCCCCATGGTGTTGTAAAGGTTGTCTTTTCCTGATCATCAAGGTGTACCATGATTTGATTGTACCTAGAGAAACCATCCAACGTTGATATTTTTTGAGAACCAACCACCTTTTGCAGAATGTGATCCATCTTAGGCAGTGGGTAATTGTCCTTGAGAGATACTTTGTTCAGATTTCAAAAGTCCACACATAATCTGATCTCTCCACTTTTCTTCCTGACAGATACCATGTTTTCCGCTTAGAAAATCTCAAAGACACAATGATCTTGGCTTCAAACAACTTCTTTATCTCTTTTCCAATTAATGGCAACAGTAAAGGATTAATTCTTCTTAATTTCTTCTTGAAAGGTTTCTGATACTCTTTGATTGGAATCACATGTCGAGTCAACTTAGTATCATAAACCTTTAGATCTTCACAACTCCATGCAAAAACATCAGGAAATTCTTTCATTAAATTGATATACCTTTCCTTGACCTCTGGGCTAAGTGTCTTGGACAACTTGATGATCTTGGGATCTTCCCGAGTCCCAATGTTGCAATCTTCATCATTAGCAGTAATTTTAGGACTCACGGCTACATCATTGTTGTCAAAGATTTTTTCTAATGGGACCAAGCCTTTGGGATTGATATTATTTTTCAAATGCGTTATATCCTTACCAACAATCTGATTCTTGAAATAGCCATCATTTGCGAACACAAATGCATCTTCTTCTTCACAACAATATTCCTCATCAATAGTCAAATTTGCAAATTCACCATCCATCTTAAGGAAACTTTCTATTTGTTTATCATCTTCAAAAACCTGCCAGTACTTAATATTATGAGGTACTGTTGGCCTGTGCTTGACCTCAATCTCATATCCTCTGTTAGGAAAAATTGGAATTTTGAAAACTGAGGATGATCTAGCTAGAGCATCAACAATATGATTCTGTCCCCCTGGAATCACTAAAATACTATATTCTGAAAATTCTTCAAGAAGGTCAAGCACTATATTCCTATATGCTTTTAATCTAGGATGCTTTGCTTGATATATACCCTTTACCTAATTTATAATCAACTCAGAATATCCATGTACTACTATCCTTCTAGCACCCATTTCTTTCAAAGTATTCAATCCCAACACTAATGCCTCATATTCAACCATATTATTTGTTCACTCAAAAGCAAGCTTGTAAGAACAAATTTTTGTGGCCAATATGGGGGGGTTAATCCACACACCAGCTCCTTCTCCTTCTCTGTTGACAACTCCATCAAAGCTCATGTTCCACATCTCATTTTCTACACTATTTTGTTGATCTGAACTTTCCTCAGTTTGTTGATCAAATTTGTCTTCGGTATTCATATCAGTCTTTGGCACCTGCTCTTCAAAACTCAAATCATTAAAGAAAATGGAAGAAACAATCTCAGTCTCCATATAGTAAATGGGATGGTTGTTTTCTTGGGATTTGTTACTGACCATGTACTTGAGCAAAACTTCCCTGTACAACCTCCTATCTTGGTCAAAAATAGGGATAGTGTCATATGACATATCCATTTGCAAAGTCCCTTTCAGCTTTGCAACCCATGATCTAGATAAGAACATGCCAAATTTAGGAGGGATATCAACAACCACCACTTCCATGACCATATTTTTTGCTGGAATTTGAGACAAAGATACCACTAGATCTTTGATTAGGCCCAATCACTTCACCTTCCTAGAATCAAAGGAGAAAAGGTCTTTATAAGGCCTTGCAATGTCTAGACCCAATTGGTCCATGACCACCTTGGGCATCAGATTATGGGATGCTCCTGAATCTAACATAACATTGTGCAAAGTCATATCATGAATCTTCATACTAACATATAAATGAGGGACCTCATCAACATCACTACTCTCCTCTACACGTGGGCCAAATAAGATGGTAGGATGATCAACTTGTATATTTAAAGTAACATAAGTTTCTTCCATTTTGAGCATCTTAATGATCTGATTTCTATATTCACTATTCTTTATCAACTCATTGAATGGAACAAATATTTTGATTTTAGCCATATCATTTTCAAAGTTAACGGAAGATGAGGTTTTTTCTACCTCCTTGATGACTGTCTCCTTTCTTGGTTCAGGTACTTTCCTTGGAGGTTCTTCCTTTTGCTTTCCTTTCTCCACAACATCCTTTGCAACAGAGTCCTTCTTAGGCTGACTTGAAGAAGGTGCAATATTTTGAGATTCTTTGGTAGGAGAAATCCCTTTAGAGGATTTGCATGCACCTTTTTGATTCAAAGATTATATTGATTCTGGAATTACATGATGGAATTCTCCAGTCCTTTCTGGTAGTCTTCCCTTTCCACTGAAAACCTTTCATCATTCTCCTGCATGAATATATCATTTGCATCCATGAATTGATCATGTTCTTCTTTAGTTAAAAACACCTTTGTTTCATAACCATCACAACAATGCATATTGTCTTCAAAAGTTTCATCAACATTTTCATTTACATAATTATTTTGAAAGGGAGGTCTTATTTGTTGATCACCCTGGTTCCTCTGATCTCTTTGTCTGATTTGTGAAACTGTTGGTCTCCTTTGACTTATGGGTGGAAAATCAGCCTACTCTCTAGTGTTAGGCTTATTTTCTAAAGAGATCCTTTCCATGAGTTTCTTCATGGTCTCATCATCAACTCAAACCTCTCTTCTGATGACTGCGAGGTTGAAGGTTGCGCCTTATCTTGGACCTTGTTTATGTCTCTGTCAGAATTATATTTGATCTTCCCTAAAGCCATTAGATTTACTTCAACTTCTATTGCATCACTCATCATATCATCTAGTGAAGTGGATCTTCTTTCTCTCAACAACAAAGCAAAATCATTGTTAAAGGAATCATCATATCTAAGTTGAGAACCTCTAGGAGGAGGTTTTACTTAAGTAGGAATTGAGTTGTAAACTTTCATAAATCTATCTGAAAAACTGGTACTATTTCATCAGGTGACCTTCTCATGTTGTTGTACCGAGTCAACAACTAAAGGGTTTTTTTCTTATCACGCCACTTTGCAAGAAAACTTGTTTCAAAGGCTGCAAAATCTAGGATACTTGCTGCTGGGAGAAATCTGAACCATTTTTTGACTTCTTCTACGAGAGTTTGTGCAAACAGCCTCATTTTTGCATCTTCATAATATACTTCTTCTAGGTCCACAAAATCATTGAACCAATCTAAGTGTTTTTGGGCTGACACATTGCCTTCAACATCATACAACTTAATCCTCTGATTATATTCCCAGGGTGAATCATGTAACTGAGCAGGTAGAAAAAGGGGGGAAAACCTAGCTTCCATAGTTGCAGTAAGGACTTGAAGTGACTAATTGTTCTGAGTAGGAATCACATCGGGTCTAATAGAGGCAGCTGGAATAAAATCTTGGAACCTCTTCTCAAATTTCAAATCAAAATCAAGGTCTTTAATGTTTTTTACTCCATATTTGGGTAAAGATAGATTTTTGTCTAGACAAAAAACTGGGCTTATTGGCCTTTCTTTTCTTTTGTGTACAATTTTCTTAGGATTAGACACATGGATTATTGCTTGTGGGTTTGGATTTCTTCTGGTATGAATTCTCTTGGGAGCCATGATTTCTACTCAAACTACTTTATTCTACTGGTCTCTTTATAATGGAGTTGTTGGAGTAAATTTAGTTTTAGCCAATAAGGTGTTTGATTCACTATCACCCTCAAGAATCAAATCTGAAGCTTTTAGTTGTTCTTTCCCAAGGAAGATTTCACTTTCGATCCGCGACAACGACGAAAAAATGTTAGCACTATGTAAATTTTTTTAGTTGATAAAACAAACGACATAGGTAACCTACAAAGCACTTTAGCGCTGGGTACTAGCTTGCTCAGCTCAAAGAGGGCTCTCTCCTGTCACTTGGTCTTTAATATATGAGTTTTCTTTTACAAATCACTAGCTAGATTTTGTTGCTTTGAAGGGTTTTTTATAATTTTGCTGACAAGGAAGGGGAGGGGCACTTAGGGCTATGGAGTCAAACTTCTGAAATGAATGGAAGCATTGATGGGTCGATACAACTCTCCAGAGGATAAAGGATAAATGAGGCAATAAATTTGAGTTATAAATTGTAAATTCACAGTGTAAGAAGAAAGAAAAAACATATAACTGTATCAGAGCATTAAATAAATGAATTCTTACTTAGTTAGGAAGAACTTAACATAGTTTAAATTGCTTAAGACAAGAGCATCACAAGATGAATTCTGGACCTTTAACAATCCAATTTAAATAGAAGACAGTGAAAATGGAATTTAAGCATATAAGAAATACATACAAAGAAAGGAGACGAAACTCAGACCACCACCATTAGAATCTTATCATGGAAAATTCAGGACATCTGCATGTGTATTCTATTCAGCTTCATAAAATTACATTCAAGTTCCAAATAGATAAAATTGTTCCCTTGCACTTCTTCCAACCTCTAATACATTTGGAACTCCTAATATTTATACAAGTTGAGCTCCTTCGATTTGAAACCGATTATAATGATCAAAATGAAACGTTTCGGTTTTGAAACCATTTACAATGATTAAAATAAGACGTTTTGGTTTGGTAATTGATTACAATGATTATCATGAAACGTTTCTTGATTTGGATTCTGACTCCTCTGGCGCTTTAGTTCCGTTCTTTTCCACTTGTTCTACTCTGGTCTTCCACATGATCTGCCATCTTTAGTGACATATGGCCATCATCTAATGGACCCTGGAAAAATGTGTTTTGTCTTACCCAACCATACTATCTCTTTCGATTGCAAGTCGGAAGGAATATCATAATCTATCATTTCCTTTATCAGGATCTCCAGGTCAATGCAGGAAGCATATGACATGACTGGTAGTCCAAGCTTGACTGCTTTGAACTGATTCATAATTTCAAAGACTGTAATCATATGCTAAACTAATGTAGCTCCTTTCAGATTTTTCTCCAGGGTTTTGAACTTGGAGTGGTCCATTCTGCATTGAGTGAGGCGAGCATTGTATTCTTCCTGATCATACAATTTTCCCTTGCCATCCCAAAATGGTGGAAGTCCTTTGATAAACATTTCTTCAAACAAATCCTCGAACTCATGTACACTCTGTTCCGTCTGTGTTGCCTTGGTTTGGATTGATTTTAACAAGTATATTTAGAAATAACCCTCCTGGCCGAGATAATCAATGTAGTTATGTCCTTAACCCCAATAGTCTGAAGGTCTACAGTAGGAACAACGTTTAGTAGATTTATGGCATTATGGGCCCATTCTGATGGTTTCTTTGCTAAAGTTCAATTCACAACAGTGCACCTACTTCTGGCTGTGATGACTATACTGTCTTTATCATTAATAAAATTTAAATATACTCTGAACTTGGAAGCTTCAACAACTATAGTGTCCCAGATGATATGATTGGCCCCCTGCAACAGGCCTTTGCCTCTTAACCTCATCTTTAATTTATCTATTCTTTCCTGCAAGGCCTCATTCTCCTTTTGAAATTGAGCCATTCTTTCATCCTTTGCCTGCATCTTCTACTTCAATTTCTCTATGCTTCCTTTTAGCCCTTTGATTTCTCCTTCTTTCAATCTAACTTGTGACATTTCATGGACAAGTCCTTCAGTGTTTGACCCAAATTCTGCAGTAGGAGCTGCAACTACAGCCTTGTTTAACAATTATGTCTACTCTTGTGACCATTTCACCTTTTTGCGTTCTAGCTGCAACACCCTATCTTCGTAGTCCAATGTATCTTGACGAAGTGTTTCCTTTTCTTGTTCTAGAGAAACCAATTTTGTTGTTCGTGGATGCTATGCAGCAGAGATTTTCAATTTCTTCTTCAAACTTTGAATTAATTTGTCCTTCTCATCCAATGAGGATTTCAACCCTTGGGGGCCTTTAAAATCCAGCCTCTTGACATGAGTTTGCCAAGCTCTTCCAGATGCTTTTTCCTGCCTCAATTGTCCTTGCAATTTCATTGCATAAGATGACAATTTTGAATTCTTCAAGATTAAACTCAAATAATCAGAATACAACATATCACTCATATGCTTATGGAATTTGACCTTGTCTGGAGCACTGATGTTGTCATATATTATCTTTATCTCAGAGACTTTGTCTTTATCTACAACTACAATGTTAAAGGTCCTTTTTTCAACATTTCTTATTGTGAACAAAGAAGATTTATGCTGGGAAATCTTTTCCACTTCAAGGACTAAATCCCTCATCTCACTCAGAACTATATTACCCTTATCAACAAACTATTTTGCCAAATCTTATTTAGATTGATAAACTACCTCAAATGTTTTATCAAAGATATATTTGTTGCTGCTAAAGGTTCATGAGTCGCCTTCACTTTGAAGTTTACTTTCCTTTTCAACCTCTACAATGTTGTTACCACTTTCCACCATATCTATATTTACTTGTTCTTTGGGCTCTTCTTCTTCTAAATCCACAATCCGTGCTGGTTGTGAAACTTTCATCTTCTTAGAAGCAGTTTATTGATCATTGGTGCCCATGACCTATGAACTGCTTCTCTTGCTGTAAACACTTATCTTAGGAGATTTGATTATCAGTTTCTGAGAAGCTTGTTGTATTTGACTTTGTTGCAGGGTTTCCTCCACTTGTTGTGTCTGCATAGGTTGAAAGATAACTTCCATATCAACACATAATTCTAGATTTGCTAGATTATCAAAACCATCAACCTATTCGTGCTCATAAAAGGCCTGTTTGTTCATCAATATTCTCTTGGATATGATTTGGTGTGGATCATACCTTCTTCCTTGTAGCTGTGCAAAACTAAACTCTTTGATCTTTGCTTGAACTTGAGATAAACATGATATGGATTTAACAATGAAGGGGTCAATTATTAAAGGGAACTTAATGTTGGAGGCTTTGTGCAACTTCACGAAGTGCTTTGTCTCAGATACAATTCTTTGCCTGATGAATTCAAGGGCAATGATTCTAGGAGTCAGAAAAATAGTCAATAGGTAAGGGGATTCATGGAATCTATAAACCCAGATTACTATTGAGTGCATGAATAGTACACAATCCCCCACTTTGTTCTTTGGATTTGGCTGCAGATAGCTCCTCATCTCATCCAGAACTTTAGGTAGGCTGGTGTTGAAAATCAAACTATAGATTTTGGCATGACTTTGTTGATGAAGATAAGTAATGTAATCCTTTTAGATTCAGTTGACACATATGTTGTTTCAAGAAATTCTCTCCTATTGGTTTCCATGAAAATTCTCAACAGATAGGTGTAGTATCTGAAATGTCTTAGAGAGTGAAAATTCACTAGTTGTTTATGGATGTTATCATCTAGGAAATGATCAAAGTTGATACGGATTGACAGACCATACTCTGACTTAGAAAAGGTTAAAAGGAAACCAATCACGACTTCAACCACATATTTGTCATTGTCTAGACCTACTACTTGACTCAATAGGGATCAAACCCATTGGACTTCAATGACCATTATATTCACACTCATTGGCAAAGACATACCCTCTGAAAAATGTTCAGGTTTGACAATTGTCTGTAAAAACAGATCTTGAACCTCTGATGGACATTCTCTGTATACCCTAATCAACTTCTCTTCATTGAAAGGTTCAGAAATTGCGGAAAAAGACTGTGGTATACCGAGGGACTCTCGAATTGACAAACTGTCTACCCTACACAAGTCCTCGGACACTCGTTTATTCATGACGACTCTTTATTCATGGGAATAATGTTCATCGCACCAACCTATAAATTCAGGAAATGAGAAATCTATTTCGACAACATAAGGGATTTGTTGGATTACTGAGAGGGGGGGTGAATCAATAAATAGCGTAATTATAATCCTTTTTCTTCAAATGTTATATCAATGTAGAATTATTATCCAATAATGAGCAGTAAGAAATAAGCAATCACACACATACACAGTACACCAGTGTTTTA